>BHFT01060281.1:0-19769 GCA_004320025.1 Laticauda laticaudata
CCTCTAGGCCATCCCTCAACTCACATCCGCTGCAGCTGAAAATGGAAAGACGGAGGAAATGAAAAGGTACATGGAACGTCCACACAGAGTTAGTAGCACGGAAATAGAAAGGATATAGCGTATGCATCTCATATATAAAGGATTAAAATGGACAAAGGTTTGTATCTGGGATGTATCTCGAATATTAGGTATGTCTGCAGTATGTCTAGAGTATGTAGAAGGACACCTAGTGGAAAACGCGATATTTCCATAAAAAAGGGGAGGAAATCATTTGGATCACAGTATTGAGTCCAGCAACTGTGGTGTACAGACCTCTTCACCCTTTGGTCTTGCTCTTCCACATCATCCATTTTTCTCCACATGGATCATGACACAGTCCGTATGGTAGCTGCAATCATTCATTCACCAGAACCAAAACCTGTTCAGACTGTTTCACCTTTTATACACAAGGAGAAAGAAGGAGATGTTCCAAGAGCTGTTGTGGGTCCGAGGATGGATTGTAAGAAGAATGGAGTTGGACTGTTGACCAGTTGATGGTGGAGCTGAGGAATGATTCCATCACTTCATTAGAATGCAACCAGCCATGTTTGTCAAAGTTCGTAGAGCATCTGAGACCCAGGTTGACCAAGCTAGCACAACTTTGTGCAACCTGGATCCTGGAGTGAAGGTGGCACTGACTCTGTGCCACCTGGCTCTGGAAACACATACAGAAACATACAAGTATGCCGTAGAGGGTGCCGCACAACATCATCAGCAAGTGGTCAGAGAAGTGTTGCAGGCCATCATTGAAGAATACGTGGAAGAGCTCCTCAAGTGCCCCACCCTGAACAAGGCTGGAGGAAATTTGCAGAACAGTTGGTAACAGAGGTGGAACTTTCCCCACACTGGTTGAGCCATAGATGGGAAGCACGTGGCCTGCAAAGTCCAGCCAACTCAGGGTCCACTTATTACAACTACAAGGGCTGTTTCAGTATCATCCTCTTTGCCACGGTTGATGCTGACTACAAGTTCATGTACATCGATGCTTCAGGCAACGGGTCAGCTTCAGATAGCCAGTATACAACGCAAGTGACCTCAAGGATGGGCTGGAATGCAACCTCATCATGGGTTTTCCAAATCAGATCCCCTACCCAATGACACACAAGATGTGCCCTACTTCATCGTGGGTGATGACGCCTTCTCCCTCAGAACCTACCTCATGAAGCCCTACACTTCAAGATTACCTCACCCGTGAAGAGAACATCTTCAACTACAGCTGTCCGGGCAGGACGGGTGGTGTGAGAACGCCTTTGGAATCCTGGCCAACAGGTTCAGATTCTTCTCACCACCATGCAGCATGAGGCACATACTGTGAGGAACATCGTGGAAGCTGCTGCATCCTGCACAATCTCATGTGCACCGCTGCCCAGTGTTGCAGAACAGACTTGTCGACTGTCAACAAGGGATGGGGACATGGAGCTTGGTTAATGGAGGCAAGGACTAAACCTGATAGACACTGTGGAGTTGCAAGACCCCAAAAGAGCTTCACGTGAAGGGAAAGAAGCAGTGCAAGCTCCCTGAAACTCTGGTGCAACTCCCCAGCTGGAGCAGTGGAGTGGCAAGACAAGATGATAGATGATTAATGGATGCTTCCTTCAGCCTTTCTCATCACACGGATGAGATTGTGCCATGTATGTTGATTGGCCCGACAATGAACAGGCATTTAATAAAGAGTTGTGTTTCTGTTGAAATATGTGGATCAATGATTAAATTGTTATTGATAATAAAGGGTCATAGGTGTGGCACCTGGGAGGGTGGACCATACAGTCCCACTATGCTTGCATGGAGTTTATCTATCCCACAACTTCCTTATCTGTCCCACAACTATCCTTATCTATCCCACAACTATCCTTATCTATCCCACAAGATGCAAAGCCTTAACCATTGTTAAAATGTTTTCACCAACACTTTATTAAGTAAAAAAAAAATGAACCAAGTGTCTAAGCAAAGATAATCTTTATTAACTTTCTTAGGAAAACTTTATGACTTCATTAAAAAGCAAAATAACCAAGTAAAAGTGTCTTAAACAAGATAAAGTGAACAATAACAACTCAGTCTCTGGCACTATTCTCAGTCACTCTGAGTCATGTCCATGGTCTTCAGCTGTTAAGTGGCCAGGGACTGTGGAGGTGGCTGTGCCTGAGTGCTGTCGTTGAGGCGCAATTGGGGTGCCTTGGCCCTGAGAGTGCAACAGGGGATGGTGTGTTCAGGAAGCTGTCTGAGAGCTGACTCAGTCCCTGGAGGTTGAGAGGCCCTTCGTCAAGTACCTGGGATGTCAGGACAAGACTGATGACAGATTGTCTGTTGAGAGGCTTGGCTATGGGGTGGAGGAAGGAGGGTGCAGTGGGCTGTCTGGTCTGCAGCTGGTGTGGTGTGGATCTGTGGGTGCGATGCACCTGGGCCTGGACTGGGAAGGTTGCTTGTGCTGTGGGAAGTCCTGTAGTCGTAGCCTTGGTAGGTTGAGGGGCTGTTGAAAGCCATGGAGAGCTGTGGACATCACCTGGGGTGGAGGAGCAGACCTGGGACTGGGTCAGAGGCAGGTTCAGCTGGGCCTTGAGGTTGGCAGAAGTGCTGTTATCTTTTCCTTCATCACCTGGAACTGGGCCTTGGGCAGATTCCCTCAGGGTGTGGCTCACGTAGGTGATGAAGGTGTGGTGGCTGGAGGATCCTCTGTCCAAGTGGAGCAGCTGAGAGAGAAATTCTGTGCTGGTCTTCATTGTGTTCCTGATCTCCAACAGGACAGTGTGGCTCTGGCCCTCAGTCTGCCTTCTCTGCTGCATCCTGTGGAGCTGGGGGTGGGTGGGGGGTGCGTTGGTCTCTGGTGGCTGCCTCTTCTTCCTCCATTTGTGAACAGGGGATCCTCCAAGTCCTCCGGCATGGTGTGTCAGCTGTCGGAGGGGTCTCTGCCGTGGGCGCCTCTGAAGACACCTGCCTGGACAGGCTTGCTGGCTCCTGGCTAGAAGAGGACTGGCTGTCTGTGGGCTGTGTGAGGGAGAGGGGTGTCAGAGGGGCTGCTCCTCGTGGCAGGCCTCACCCTCCAGGAAACTGCACTGGCCATGATGTACATCTCCTGGTCAGTGAGCTTGACAGTGCCTGCCCGGATTTTTGAAGTGTAGCTTGCCATACAGCTATGCATGTGCTTCCACCAACCCAGGAGTACATCTGCAGTGTAGCCTATGCTCTCTGCCTTGTCTCTCCAAGCTGCCTGTTTTTTCTTGGTGTTGCGATAGAGTCTGTGGCCCTTTCTCCCAGGTACTCGTTTCTCCCTCACCCATTCCAGCAATCTGCCTCCTCATTGCTCCTTGGAAATGGGTCTTACTGTTTCTTCTCTCCTTCTCCTTCCCTTGCCTTTCCTCTCTCTGGAAGGAGGCTTCAGCAGGGCTTTAAGGGGCTTGAGCAGCAGGGCCTTCAGCAGCAGGGCTTTGAGCCTTGGGGCTGGTCCACACAGCAGCAGTAGCAGCAGCAGCAGCTGCAGCACCAGCAGTAGCACCAGCATTTAGCACCAGCAGTACAGCAGCAGCACCAGCAGCAGCACAGCAGTAGCAGCAGCACCAGCAGTACCAGCAGCACCAGCAGCTTCAAGAGTCAGTGCCAGGGGGTGTGATGCTGGTTCTGTCCTTCTTTGCCAGCGGCAGGCACGAGTAGCCACCGGTTCTCCTTTCTTGCCTGACTGTATGAACCATGGTGTTCTTTTCAGATGTATGTGTCAGCACGTCTTTCCTCTGAATGCTGACTGCATGCGAGCTGCATCCTTTTATATCTGTGGAGCTGACGTAATTCATACTCCCCCATGCGCAGTGAATGCTTTGCATCCAATATACATCTGTGCGGCATCCACTTTGTTTCCTCTAGGCGTCGTGATGATCCACATCATCCGCTATGCATCTGCCCCTTCCGCTATGCGTCCCGCTCGCAATTCTCCCCTGGAAGCCCTTCGGATATGTCATCCGCTTCCATCCGCTGTCACCGCTAGGCTTCCTATGAACATCCGTTTAACATCCCCACTACGTACTACCCCGTCCCTTCTTTTCCGTTCTTTTCCGTTCTGTTTATGCAAATTTTTGCCACTTTTGGAGCGGATGACACGGATGGATCCACCCCGAAATTTTGCTCGTCCGCTGTGTCCTTTTTGCATACGTTTTGCGTCTGTCGGCCAGTGGGACCTAGCCTTTAGAGAGGGCTATAGAGCATTATGAAGTGCTATTGCTGCTATTGCTATAGATTACCAATGGCAGAAGTTCCCATAGTGCTGACCCACTAATGCTGTGAATCATCCTAAGAATATAATCACAATGTACTGAAGTAAGAGAGCCTGAAAAATGTAAAAGATATGATCCCATTTTTACAAAAGCAGATGTGAGAAAAGCAGGAAAAGATTAACCTTTTATCTCTCATTTACTTTTTTTTTTTTAAAGCATGGAGGTTCTGGAGGTGTTTTTCCTACCATTTGTTAAGATTCACAAATGTTTAACAAACAGAACAAATGCTGGTACTTTCTCCCACTAAGCACCTCAGTGATAAAAAGCTGCTCTGACACAAGAAGTGACCTGGAGTTGCTGCCTGGAGGTTACAAGGTTGTTTTTGCAAAAAGAAGAAAAAAGACTCAGGCCTGAGAAGGTAGTGTGAGATAGAAGATTACCTGGAGTTCTGAGAGAGTTGACAGAAAAGCAAAAAGAGGAAGCTACAAGCAACGTGGTTAAAGGAAGAACAAAGCCATAAATTAAATAACAGGAAAAAAAAACCTGAAAATATGACAGAACTTCAGCCACAATTTTTTGAGGGGGTGGGGGTGGGGTGGGAATCAGCTACACAGGTTGTAGAAAAAGAGACGGGGAGGGCTGAACATGAAAGCGAAAAGTAATAGAGTTGCTGACATGAATGCATTTGTTCACACTTTTGGCAGAGGCTGTTGAAACAGCTTTCTTCATAAGTGGCCTATTCTTTTTCCAGAGTGAAAGCTATGAGTAGGGAAAAATGTGAGGGACTAGGGACACAAACCTGCAGAATTTTTTTCCTTAAGCATTTTATAAATAGAAAATAGGATAATAAAAATAAACTTGAGAACTAGGAAAGGAGAAATAAGATAGTAAGTAAGAGAATTTTAATAACACTATATGATTGAAAACCATTGTAAAAATTTTCAACAATAAAAATAATTCAATGTAGGCAAATATCAATTCATGTATCTGTATTCAATCCTACTTGTTATGTATCACCTAAAACTAATGTATGTATCTATAACCCATAGCACATTGATATAGCTAATGTTTGTTTTATTGATATACAATATTATCACAATATGTTTTCTTTCCTTTACTTAGCACTAAGGCCCTAAATCCTGGTTTCTATTCTTTTTCTATTTCATACTTTCTACCTCAAAATTATCCAACTATAATTTTGTTCTAGGATATTGGTGAAAAAAACAATAGCATCCATTTTTATTTCTGGCTTTTACTGTTTGTTGTGATGTATTTATTAGAATCATAAAAAAATTCTGAATATATTAGAAAGATGTTGTTCCACATTTATCTGAATGTTCACAAGAAGATACTTAACTCACTGTTAATGGAAATAAAAGCTGGTCTAGTAACCAGCTACAGTGAAATACTGGACATAAAACTTTCTTTCCTGAAATACATTAAAATCAAATCTTTATTTGTTTGTTTGGAGTTTCTTTTTCTGTCTCTGTTTCTCCCCCTCACCTTCTCCTGAGGATGGAGAATGTAAGTCTTGAACAGTACTTAAAGGAGAAGGGAAAGTTCTGTTTCAGATTTCAATAATCTTTCTGTTTGGGGTGAGAGAGGTGAAGGAGAATGATTGGGAATGGCCTGTGAACTAAAGAAAAACAATATGACAAAACGGTCAGAAGTGAGAAAAGGTAAGTACAAACTAAAAGAAGTCATGCTGGCATTATATTCCAATATAACTTCATTTGAAAGCTTTTTGTTCACTTCTTTATAGGGAGTTTAAGAAAATCAGTATTACAGTTGTGAGGTGGAAGCAGATAAAAAAACCACCAAAAGATTCGTTGATCCAAGGAAAACAAGGTTTTATTCACGTGTCTGCAGAGATGGGTCCTCTCAGGCATTGAAGGAACACAGAGCAAAATTCAGGCAGCATTTTTATCCCCTCTTACGAGGCCTTGGCTCACATTCTTTCTGTTTTCAAATTGTTACATATATTTCGAAGGTTCATACTAGCTCCTTATCTAGCAAAAGTAGTTATATGGTTTCTGACATCGCAGCACTTTATTACAGTTCCCCATTGTTCTAGCCTTATCTTGTTTTTTTCTCTTGTGCACAAACTGGAACACTTTCTTATTTAGCAGAGCTACTGAGTTTGAGACACACTTCCTTATTCAATTCAATGGGCCATCCAACATGGCTTCGGTTCTGCTCACACAGTGAAGAAAAATATAGTGAAGAAAAATATGTACAAATTAAAATTATCTTTAAAAAGGAAATTTAAGAAAAACCAAAATATTTAGAAAATATCAAGTTAGAAGCAATTTTTCATGTGAATGTTCAAATGGAGATAGATAATGCAATATAAACTAAAACTGTCTAACTTCTAGTTTAATATATATACAAAAGTGGAAAACTCTGATTTCTTTTGCAAATGTGTCCAGTCATATTTCTCAGTCAAGAATCCAGGACAGGAATAGTATACATATCATCCAAAATCCACAATGATTTTCAAGACCTGAGGAAGTGGACAGGTGACTCCTCATGGCTGTGGATTTAGCTACTGGGTTATAAGACTTCCCAAGAAATGATAAGCGGTTGCATTTTAGCAGTGAAGAATTATTTGCCCCTCAAGAAGGGGTTTCCACCATTATTGGACCAAAACATACGTGACAATTTTTTGTCTAATATCCAACCTTCCCTTTTTAGCAAAGATTGTCAAGAAGGTGATTATGCAACAGCTTTAGAGGATGCTAAATGAAGTGGATTATTTGGATTATTCCCAGCTGGGTTTCAGATCAAGCTTTGGTATTCAAAACAGCATTGATCATGCTTTTAGATGACCTCTGCTGGGAGCAGAATGGATGTAGTGCATCTATTCTCTCTCTAACTGACCAATTGGAATGGAATGTCAGAGGTAATGGGGCATGAGTCTATCAATATATCATTGCTCGATGTTAGTATTACTGGCTATTGGCCAAGGATGTATATTGTTTATCACTTCTGTTGGAAAACTGGAATTTGAAATGAAAGAAATATTAAGTAGAATTCAGAAGATCAAGACATTATTCTGCAAACTATTCTGCCTAGTTGGCAAACTAGGGCCAACTTTTCTAAAGATTCCTATCAATAAACATAATAGCTATGGAACCTTTTAAAATGTTAGCAATTGAATGAAACTCCACTAAGATGGAGATTGATAAACCAGCCATTCAAAATCTTTTGACTAAAATCTGGGTCAAGTTGTAAAGCTTCATGTTGACAACATATCCAATTATTTCTTTTTTTCAAAGATATTGCTATTGAAAAGTGATTTTCAACTTGCTTAGCTTTTGAAGTCAAAGCCATAGGAACTATTCAGTTGCTTTGTTATTACAGACCAATGCATATTTCCTGATGCACCTCCTTGCTCCCTCTGGCAGCAAAAAAGAGTACGACTTTGCTGCTTTTAAAAAAATGTTTGATTCAATGGTCATGGCCATGACTGTGGCTGTATATACAGTATGTGACTAAACCACAGTATTGCAGTAAAGTTTGTAAAATAAAAACAACTGATACAGATTAAGAGATACTTCCCATGAGAAGCAAGGAAGTAATTGGCATACATGTTTGTTAATTTTTTCCAATTTATACTATTTCTTCACAAATCTCACATTTCCCCATTTGTTCTTTCAGATTAACTACAGTTTTCCTGAATCCTATAACCTCATGTAACATGCCTCTTTTTCACAATCTGAATTCTGAGGGTAGAAGATCAGCATAGTAGGGTCTTTTCATCCAACAGAGTGCATTCCATTTTATGCTTTTATGATTTCCAGGGGCCAAAGGACTGTGTCCATAACTATGTCAACATTTTTAATTAAAATGCCACTCTAAGAGAAATAAAGAGAAAGGATGACAGAACTTGGATTTTTGCTTGATACTATAACTCTTTATAGACATTTTCCATGTCAGAAATTACTTCATGTTTGATTAAAATAAATTATCCTTTTTAAAAAAAATTTTTTTTTAAAAAAATCTGGATAGCTTATCAAGATGAAAACTTCAAACAATGTGAAATGCCTGTCTCTGATAAGTTCATGATTAACTAAACAAACTTTTATTGGTATGTTTAATAAGAGGAAACAATACAACTGATTCTGAAACAGCATATCTTAGGAAAACAGAACTTTCCCAGTAACTTTGAAGTTACTGAAATTTAATTAATTGTATTCTTTAAGTGTAATTCATCAGCACAGTGTGATATGCTTTGTCTTATGATTAAATGGAGTGCTGATATCCAATCAATTTGTTATGAGATGGCTGGATTAGCAGTTGGTAACCAGATGATATTATTCATAAATATGTGGGTTGGTTGGTCAGTAGTTTTCAGCATGAACCAGTGACTATGCTGAAAACTTCCTAGATCTGTAGAACTCTCCATAATTTAATCACATTTTAGATTAGCGGTGGCCAATTGGTGGGCCACAGCCTACTGGTGGGCCGTGAGAAAATTTTGGTGGGCTGCAGAGAAATCTCACCCCAGAGCAGCCCCCAAAGCAATTAATGCAGGCTGTGCAGAAACACAAGGCTGCGCCGCCCACATGGCCCGTGTTGATAGTCTTGGATTATTTATCAAAATAATAAAGGCAAGATAGTAGTTAAGTGCACTTATGCATTAAAAATATTACAAAAATATTTTAAATGCATTGTTTATTAAACAAGTGCATATAGCTCATCTACTGGAAGGAACTTTGATAAAGTTTTTTAATCACATTTCACAATTATTTTTAGGAATACTACAACTTATCTTTTTAAAAAAAATATTGCTAATATAAAATTCTTAAAAAGATATTGCTAATATAAAATGGATTAAGAACTAAAATATGTAATATTTTACATAGAATTTTATTTATACAACACATCCTTCTTTATCCTTCACATCCTTCTATGGACAGGCATTTAAATTATGTAAGAATATAATTATGTACTATGACCAGACATTATTTTATCACATGAATAATCTTAACATATGCTATGTCATGGATCATAGCTTAAATGTATCAGTTAGTTTCATTAAAATGAAAAAAGAAACCAAATTTGAAATAATTAATTGAGAGAGATGTCTCACCTGTAGAAGTTTCCCAAAATAAGCTAAACTTTACTTTTGTAATATTAATTGTAATATTCAGAATGCTCAATATTTATTTTTAAACCAACTTTCTCAGATAATAAAATCAGGAGAAATATTAATTGAATAAAATATAATTATTTACTTTAGCCTTTTCATGTGCCTCTGTATAATTAATTAATAATTATATGATTATATTTATTATAATTTGTTCAGTCAGTATAATTTATCAGCTCAATTCAACATTAAACAGTTTTAGTCATATCATCAATATAACTAAATCTTTTGAAATGCATTTATTTTGTAAGGATTCTCTGGGTTTCTTTAACAAAAGGTTTGAATTTAATTTGTTCAAATTGATTTTAGTATGGTTCCAAGGTTTAGGAATCTGGACACCATTTATTTTTCTTCTCCAAATGTGATTCAGTCAGTACTGGTTAGTCGGAAAAGATGACTCTGTTGGCCTTCCTTTGTGGAGGAGTGTTCTATTCTCTCCCCCTTCCTTTTCCATATCTATTTGAAACTGTTGGGTGAGGTCATCTACAAGTTTGGGACTCATTATTATTAATACACTTAAGAGACCCAAAAGAACATAGTAGGAAAGATGGGTGGGGGGTAAAAGGAAGGGAAAAGTATAGAGAACAGGAGGAAAAGAAAAAAAGGCACTGACTTCCAATTACTTTGATACAGTAAATAAGATAATAACATCAAACCTCAACTTTTTACTTTTATATAGTAGTATAAACTAGTCATTTCTATAACAACAAACTTATTTAATTGGTAAAACCCAAAATCAAAGTTTCATTTTTTCCACCTCAAGCACAAAGCCCAGAAGCAGCTTCCAAGGAGAAACAAAAGTAGCTATGTTTTTGTCTTTAATCAAAGCAGTCAGCTTAGTCATCTCTGCTAACTCTATCAATTGCTACAGCCATTCATCCATTATGGGGATCAAGGTGTCCTTCCATTTTTGTGCATAAAGTAATCTTGATGCTGTCAACATATATAACATCAAACCTCCATTTTTCCAAGTCTTTTTCTATTAAACTTCAAAGAAAAATTTCTGGTTTTATCTTTATATTCATTTTGAGAATCTTCTTATTAAGATGTGAATCCTACTCGAATATTTCTTTGCAATTTTCACATGTCAACCATAAGTGATAAAAGGCCCCTTTTTTACTTATACATTTTCAACATTCATTTGAAATACCTTTATACATCTTGACAACTTATCTTTTGTATTTTTATATCTTGTAATATTAATAAATAAATAAGCTAAAAAAAGATACCCAATTACTGTATATCTTTTGACTACATGTTGATCAAGTGAGGCTTTTAAAGTTCTGACCAAATGTCTAGAAACTATTGGCTTGGATGCAAGGGTGGGATTCTATCAGTTTGCACCTATTCGCTAGAACCGATTGTTAACATTCTAAGCAGTTTGGAGAACTGATTGTTAGAAGAAATTACTGGCCTAATCCTGTCAGGAAGGCAGGAAGGAAACATTCTGGTGTTCCTTACAGAAACTGTCTCTCCGTTAACCCTTATTACATTCTTGGCAGGACTAGACTTCCTGTCTCAGGAACCTTTTTCGAATTTTTTTCCCCTCCTTTGCTGATACTTTGCTTGTGTGGAGTGACCATTCAACGTTACAATGGCACTGAAAAAAGTGACATGATCATTTTTCACACTTACGACTGTTGCAGCATCCCCACAGTTATGAGAGGCCAGGAGAGGAGATGCATGTCCTCAATGTGAGTGATATTGAGTTGGCCACACCCAGCCAATAACATGGCCACTTAGCCATGTCCACCCAGTCACATGACCACCAAGCCACACCCACCACCTAAGCCACACCCACAGAACCGGTTGTTAAAATATTTGAATCCCACCCCAGCTTGGATGGGGAATGTGGTTTGGATGTTTCTGATTCAATCTACTGAGATTTGAATAGCCACCACACTACTAGTGTTTTAAAATGTTTGAAGAAAAAAGAACTTTGTTCAGGTGTTTGGTGAGAATAATTAACATCCCATTCTTCTATTTTCTTCTTCCCATATGAGTTTGCTTTCTTTGCCAACTCCATTCTTTGATTTTGTGATTTTCTGTTTTTGTTTTGTTTTTAGTCATTAAATGTTTTTAACAACTTGTAAATTGCCCAAAGTCATTAGACAGGCAGTTTAAAACTAATTATCAAAACAACTATGTGAAAAGATACAGAGATTATTATCAAAGAGATTAAATATTATATTATAATGATAGAGTAATCTGTGCCATTCATAACCCAGTTATGAATTTAAAATCCTATTGTAAAACATATATTTAAGTACTTACATGTTCATTTTTCTTGCTGTATAGAATTATTATTGATTGCTTTGATTGTAGCAACAAGAATTTTTATAAAATGTTCAGAAAATGTTCATTAATTTTTAAAATATCAACATATATGTGTGATCAGATTGCTCTCACCTATCACCTATAATTTACACACCCACAAACACTTTTAAGGACACATTTTTATATTTTAATATAAAATATTATTATATATATTATATATTATATTATATATATTCAATGATATTGAATAATATAGATCAAATCTGAAACCAGAAGATATTTTTGAAATTTCACAGATGAATACTGCAAATTCTTTCCAATGGCTCTGATTTATTAATGTTTAAGGTAAGGATGATTAAGTCACCAATTTCAATACATTTTAGTAACTTTATCAAATAAATACCAATTATATTTAATGGAAAACATGTGTTTCCAAATGGTAGTTACTAGTATTTTATAATACATGTTTATACGATTTGTAATTCACACTGTCAAACTTGGAAGGAAGGAAGGAAGGAAGGAAGGAAGGAAGGAAGGAAGGAAGGAAGGAAGGAAGGAAGGAAGGAAGGAAAGCTTACTGGCTTTAACGTAAATCCTGAATATTTTTTTGTGTGAAAATGCAGTCATTTTTTCAGGCAAGAGTGAAAAAAAAATACAGCTTTTTAAAAATACACGTGAATAATGCAACCAATGCTCACTGCAGCTGAAGAATACAGTATAGCTTTGAAGCAATATCCAAATCATTTCTTAAGTTTCTATTCCAACTTTACAAGTACAATAATTCTCTGAAACACTCTGGGATACATAAATATATTAAAATGTTGGAATAGATATCCACAAAATAGTACTTGTCACATGTTTTATTTTTTTAGCACAAACAACATAACTGATAATTAGAAGATACTAAAATATACAAATCTATGATTTGTCAAAATAATCTGGACAAATTAGGTACATTCCTATAACTGTGCTATTTTACTATATTTTTTATTAATTTATCTCTTTCTTGTATTGCTTGTTGTTTTGCCAGCTTCTTTTGGGAATAATGGGAAGGGGGGGGGGAATCAACCAGCCTTTTTGAGCAGTCAAAAGTCTGTGAAAATGACAACATTTAAATTTATTGATCATTTGTTCCATTGTTGGTTATGTTAACATAAAACACTGTGAAAGGCCACTGCCAGGGCTAGTAAAATAAATCTTGTCCCCAGAAATGACTCCTAAATACTAAATGTAAATATAATTGTTCCTGTCACTCCTCTACTTGTTCCTTTACATTCTGCAAAGGGCCAGTTACTTTTGGTATAGAAACACTTGAATATTTGCATATTTAGTTCAGCCCCACATTAGTCAGGTTCATATTCTCAAGAAAGTGAATATAGGGTTTCAGTGTAACTGAATTAACCCCATTCTGCATATTGTACACAGACTAATTGACAGCTTTTCAGAACACAGTAGAAATAAAGATATTTTCATCTTTAAAAAAAATTATCTTCTAAGCCTTCAGAGTATGATGATTCATTCTGCTTGTCAAAGCTATCGAAGGTCATCTGCCTCTGTAATGGCTAAATGGCTTTTCCTGCAATGAATGTGAACCATCTCAAGATAATATCTTTTTTGGGGGGGGGAGAGAAATGCTGTAATCTTTATCCTCTCAGGGGGTATGTAATTTCCTCTAATAGCTTAAAATTTAGGCTACGTTATTTGAGATTATCTTGAAGAAAGGATTCTGATGCTGAAATATACACTGAAACTAAGATAATGCTTGATTAAATGTGTATAACATTATTGATTCAGTTTAATTTGAAACTGGTAAATCAAATTGCTGCATTTCCTTTGCCTTCTTTTTCTGGTCTGCTCAAGATAGTTAAAGAAAGGAAGGAAGGAAGGAAGGAAGGAAGGAAAGAAAAGAAAAGAAAGGAAAAGAAAGGAAAGGAAAGGAAAGGAAAGGAAAGGAAAGGAAAGGAAAGGAAAGGAAANAGGAAAGAAAAGAAAAGAAAGGAAAAGAAAGGAAAGGAAAGGAAAGGAAAGGAAAGGAAAGGAAAGGAAAGGAAAGGAAAAACTATCTCATACACACAAAACTGCTTTGGTATGTATATTTATGTGTGCAAGTACTTGTCAAAACTGTCAAAGGGTGCCAAAATCTGTGATGGCCACGTGGTCATTTTTGTGCTCTCTGAGAGCATTAGTTTGGCTCATCTAGGTCAAAGAGCATCTTTTACCAGGTAACTGAAAGCTCTTTTCTGGGAAATTGTCTGAATTTTATGTATTTCTTCCTGAAAAAAAGACAGGAAAGAAGCTTATGCATCACATGAAGTCCACAAGCACAACTATTCTTCAATTAAGCAAATGGAATAGAACAAACAGCATGATAGCAGCTGTTTGGGAAGGAACACTGATTTAGATTTCCCTGGGACTCATAGAGCTGTTAGTATTTAGTGATTTCTAAAGTATCTGTCTTTGCACACTCACAGATGCTTGCATATGGACTAAGTGTAAACAGTATCACACTTTAAATACAAAAAGACAGAAGGAAATTACCTTCTGCTGAGTATATGTAGCTTTCCTTAGTATTGCCTGAAACATATTAATTAGCAGCAATTCTTTGAAAATTTAGACCTTGTTCATTGAAAATTTAATCCCTGATCACAATGTTTTTCCTAAAATTTAAGCTACTAAATCATCCAAGGATTTGCAGTGAAATTAAGATAATGGAGTTGATTTTAAATAAATTACAGTTCTACATTTAACAGAACAGTTGCTTATTTATCCCCAAAATAATTCATCTCTTCTATGTCAGTGTGGCATGGAATCAGGTACTCTACATTTTTATGCCAATTATTTTCCAAAACATGCAAACCTTAATTTTCCCACATGTAAATTTAGTATTTAATTGATATTTAATTTTGATTCATATTTTTAGTTTAGTTTGTAACACTCATGCAATTTTTAATGTAAATGACAACATCAGTCAACCTTGGTGATTTTGAACAAGTTGACAAGGGTTCAATCTGGATAGTATTTGAAAGGAAAATTATTCAGATATTCTAGGTTTGTAAGTTAGACAGAAAAGTAAAAAAGAAAAAAAAACAGCAACCCAAACCTTATCCTGGAAGAATCAAAAAACAAATATAATACAGCAATATTGCTGTATTACTGTCAGAACTCAGGAGGTTTTTAACTATTACTCCTAATGTATGATTTTATATGGAAATTTCCTTTTGGTAAATAGCTATGTGTTTGACCACATATGATGACATTCAGCAGGTTCTGATCAGTTCTGGAGAACTGGTAGAGGAAATTTTGAGTAGTTTGGAGAACCAGCAAATACCACCTCTGACTGGCCCCACCCCCATCTATTCTCTGCCTCCCGAGTCCCAGCTGATCATCTGGGTCTTCTTTTGTTGCCCTGCACAGGAGAACGGAGCTGGAAAGCAGGTTAGTGGGATGGAGAGGGAATGGAATTTTGCAGTAACCTTATCCCAGGAGTGGGGAGAGAATGGTGATTTTACAGTATCCATCCCCTGCCACCCCCACCAAGCCACACCCACCAAGCCATGTCCACAGAACTGGTAGTCAAAAAAGTTAATCTCACCACTAATCACACCTAATAGAGGTTTGTTAGTTAATCTCACCACTAATCACACCTAATAGAGATTTGTATCATATTACACATGAATGCATGCATAAATATCAAATCTTCAGGCAGCAAATGAGGAATATTAGCAGATTTGCAGCCAGTTATGATAATGTGGATTGTGTATTTAGGAATCACACAAAATCAATGGAAGATGAAAGGGAGATGACAGAAGGAAGAGATTTTTTTGAATTGTACTAATTCTTTGTATTCTTTTTGTCATCAGTTTCAGTGAATAAATATATATACCAGCCTTGCCATTGCTTCCAGTAAAATGTAATTATCGAAAAGAAATCCTCCATTTACATTCAAATTATATTTATTAACTTAAATGAATTGTGAAGGCCAGCATATACCACTGAAAATTTTTTAGACCCAAATCAAATTAAAGCATAAAAGTCTGTTCAGAATGCTTCATTCTCTGGCCAATTAAAACAGGAAATATATACTTAAAAGGATTATCACCATGAAGTTACAAATGACCTGGCAACGAGACAAACCAATTACAAAACTATTGCATGGCTATTGATCAGACATGCTGGATTTACCTCATATTTATATGAGCTGGCCCAGATATTTAAATTCTTTTTATGATGGAAAATATTTTTTCTTCTTCAAGAAATATTCCTAGCAATGGATGGACCACATGAAAACTGGGAAGAATATATTTTGCAAACTTAATCTGGACTGGAAGAGATATATTAAGATCTGTGAATCAAGGATTTGTGTCTGTACAAATACACAGAGTATGAGCAACAAACAGGACAAAGTGAAAGTCTTAATTCAGAAAAGTAAATATTATTAGCAAACATTATTAAAACCTGATGGAATAAAAGTCATGAGCTGAATGTAGAATTGAAGAGTATAACTTATGGAAAGAAATAAAACAGACAAAAAAAAGGATTGCCGTTAGATATGAGGGAAATGTACACATGAATTCAGGTCCAAGAATCTAAGCAAAAGGATCCAAGAAACTAAGCAGGAAGATACAGTCAACACAATATGGGTAAGAATATAAAGGGCCTGTCACATAGGCCGACGGATGCAAAACGTATGTAAAAAGGACACAGCAGATGAGAAAAATGTTCCGTCTGTTGTTATCCGCTCTCAAAAGTGCCCCGAATTTGCATAAGCAGAGCGGACAACAACGGAGGAGGATAGTAGCCAGGGATGCTAAAGCGGCATGCTCCAGTGGAAGCCTAGCGGACCAGAAGTGGGATGGAAAGCAGATGCTGGCAACATCTGCCAGAGGCTTCGGCTGGAAGCACCAGGCGACAGCGCGACGCACAACGGAAGGAATGGATGCAAGACGGACGATACAAGTGGGATGCCTAGCCTGGAATGTCCTACGCGGGATTAGACCGCGGCCAATCAGTGCATCACCGCGAAGCCGAGCGGCGGGATGCCTAAGGCGAGTGCCTAGGGAAGCGGATGCAAAGCGGATCATGCCAAAGCATTCACTGTGCATGCGGGGAGGATGCATTGCGTCAGCCCGGCGATATAAAGAGAAGCAGCTCGCAAGCAGGGTCACCATCCAGACACAGCCTCAAGCCAGCCAAACAGACCATGGGAAGAAGAGGAAGCCTCTGCCATCTGCTGCTTCAGCCCTGGCAAAGAAAACAGGCGCCACCATCCACCCCCTGGTCCTGACTCTGCTTCTGCTGGGGCTTCTGCTGCTCGGGCTGACTTTCTTGGTTGCTGGAGCTTCTGCTGGCACTGCCTCCTGGTGCTGGGGCTTCTGCTGGGGCCTTACTCTGGCTGGCGCTGCTCCTGGTGCTGTGCTTCTGCTGGTGCTTACCGTCTGCTGCCTGCTCCTGCGTGGGTCGCTCGTGCTGGCTTGCACTCTGGCTGGCGCTGCTCTTGTTGGCCCTGCTGAGTCCTGCTGGTGGCTTACTCTGCTGCTGATGAATCCTGGTCCTGCTGGTCCTGCTGGTTACTGCTGGCTGCTTATCACTCTGCTGCTGCTGATCCTGCGTCCTGGCTGATGCTTGGCTGGGTGCTGCTGGATGCTTCTGCGTACTGACTCTGCTGCTGCTGATCTGGTCCTGCTCGGTACTGCTGCTCTTATCTCTGCTGCTGATCCTGGTCCTGGACTTGGTGCTGCTGGTCGGCTGCTGGTGGCTGGCCTGTGTCCTGCTTTTGCTGCTATTGTTTGTTCTTCTGCTGCTGGCTGCTGGTGGTGTGTGGAGCATCCCTCAGAACCTTGAAGCCCTCTCGATGAGGAGCCCAGATGGCCCTGCCAGAGGGAGGAGAAGCATACGTGGTGAACGGGCGAGGAGCAGGAGGCAATACTGCCATCGAAGAGGGACATGAGGATGAGGGTGCTGAGTGGCTGAGGGCCGTGAGAACGAGTATCTATGGAGGAAGGGACACAGCTCTATCGAGACACCAAAAGGAAGCAGGCTTGCTTGGAGAGAGAAGGCAGAGAGCCTGGGCTACACTTCAGGGAGGTCCTTCCTCGGGTGGTGGAAGCACAATGCCACACCTGGTACGGGAAGCTGCACCTCAAGAAATCTGCCAGGCCACGGTCAACCGTGACAGACTGGGAGACCTACGTGATGCGCCAAGTGCAGCTCCTTGGAGGGTGAGATCCGCCACGAGGAGCAGCCCCTCTAGCAACCCCCTCTCCTCTCTCAGGCAGCCACAGAGAGCCAGCTCGCTACTTCTGGCCAAGGAGTCAGCTCTGTGTCCCAGGCAGGTATCTGTGCGATGGTCTCCGCCACGACTGGAAATCCCGACCCAACAGCCTGCACTCCCGTGACGGAGGCACCGTGGAGACCCCCCTGACGCATGTCGGGAGCAGCGAGAAGGAACACTTCCACGAGACCCAACGCCCACATCCACCCCCAGCTCCACCTCCACAGAAAGCAGGCAGAGAGCGCAGACTGGAGGGGCAGAGCCATACTGTCCTGCTGGAATCAGGGACAACCATCAAAAGCAGCGTAGATGTCCCTCTCTCAAGCTGGTACACACACCGACACGATAACCATCCTCAAACTGCAAGCCCTTCCTCAGCCTACGTCAACCAGACCCTCCTGGACATGTCGCCGAATCAACAGTACCAGGTGATCTAAGGACACGGATCACCGGTCTTCGCTGCACAACCCTCCAGACCCAGCTGAACTAGCTCCCACCCAATCCAGGTCTGCCTCCACCCCAGGTGATGTCACTGTCCCTTTCCAACTCTTTTTCCACAGCGCCTCACTAACCAAGGCTACGGCTACAGGAGCTCCAGCCAGCACATTGCAGCCTTTCCCAGGTCCATGCACAGGTCCATCGTACGCCACTGGTGCCATCCGATGCCACTGATGCCACAGATGCCACCGACGCCACAGATGCCACCCATGCCACAGATGCCACCCCACGCCATCAGATGGCCACCCGCCTGCGACCTCGCTCACTGCAAACAGCTACATCACCATATAACACACGCCTCCTCCTTCCTGCCAACCCACCCAGCGCAAAAACCCCCGGCTCAGAACCATCTGGTAATTTGGTCTTGGGAACTGACACATTCCCCTGAGACCCATGTCCTGGAGGAAGGGGCTCTCAACATCACAGGACTGAGTCAGCTCTCTGAGAGCTTCCTCAACACACCATCCTCTGTTGTCCTCTCAGAGCCAGGCACTCCAATGGTGCCTTCAGTATCAGGGAAGAGACCATTGTAAATATATCTCAGAAAATAGACAAACAGGACATTTAACAATTAAATATTAATTGTTAATATTCTAAACTTGTTCTAAACTTGGAACATGTTTCATCACATCAAACATTTCCTAGTGAGGTTTTATCAAATCTTGCTGCATTAAACAAAACTTGGTGACATTATAAGAGAATGCATTATTCTAATCAGTTAAAAGACAAGTGATATTTTTTTTAAAAAAATCAGTGGTCTGGGTGTTGAGTTAATGAAGGTATAAAATATTTGTATTGCAAATCTTGCTATGATTGACAGCAATAAAAAGTCCTCACACTTGTTTCAATAGCTCCTGACATGTATTGTGTTTTGGAATATCCCAACTTGAACTTCAGTTTTTGGCATAGTTGACCAAATAGATCTTCCAACAGAAGATCAATTACTGATAAAATTTCAGAGGCATTTGCCTGAGGAAGGAGGCAAAGATGGGCAAACAATAGAAGGCAAATGATTGTGATATATGTTCTGACCTTTTTGTGTATCTGTGCGAATGACTCACACAAATAAAGGCATATCACAACATTGCATTCCTCATTTCAACGTTTTCACAAAAATGTTGGATTTTGCAGAAGCCTCTGGAAGTCTCCCACTGTATCTGTGTCTATCATTCCTAAAAATTTGTGTAATCTAGTCCATGAATGCATTAACAAGTTTGTCACTTTGTATCATTCATGCTTCTAGACAAATATTATTCCCTTAAGCCCATGTCACACAGCACCAACGGATGGAAAGAGGATGTAAAATGGAGAGAAACACTTGCCATCCATTGGT
>BHFT01060288.1:0-33008 GCA_004320025.1 Laticauda laticaudata
AGACACTTTAACATATAAACCATGATTACTTATTTTACCTAAACCAGTTAGGGCAAACACTGTTATCCCTAACAGTTCAGATCAGTTGTATTAATTCCCTTTATTTCTTAGGCTCTCTGAGTTATTTTTTTTCTGTGGTTATAGTTCATATACAGGTAGCTCTTAACTTACAGCCACAATTTATATTGCTAAGTAAGAATTTTGTTGAGTTTTGCCCCATTTTATGACTTTTCTTGCTACATTTGTTAAGTGAATCACTGCAGTTGTTAAATTAGTAATATAGTTGTTAAGTGAATCTGGCCATTGGCTTTGCTTGTCAGAAGGTCACAAAATATGACCCTGGGACACTGCAACCATTATAAATATGAACCAGTTGTCAAGTATTCAAATGTAAATCACATGACCATAGGGATGCTGCAAGAGTCTTAAGTGTGAAAAATGTTTATGTCATTTTCCCCAGTCACTCAATGAATGTAAGTAGTAGTAGTAGTCAATATATTACCTGTATATTTACAATTGAAGATTCTGATCATTGTCACTTCCAACTGCAATTTTTATTTAGTTGTTAATCTTTAGGTGGGAAAGCAGTCAACAAGTATTCATAATACCTATGCATACAACAGATTGGATTGTCTTTCCAGTAATTCAACCTGCCATTTGTTTTCAGAAGTTCCATCTTAGGTTATTTTCAATGCAGAAACGGGCCCAGGAGTAATTTCATGGGCCTGTATAGTCCTCAGCACGTTTCCTCCTGTTCTCTAAGCCTCCCTTACCTGTGGTGAGGCTGCCTTAGAGACTGCTCTGTTCCCTTGTTTGTTAAATGCCATGAATCTGCTGTGGAATTACTCTTACAATTTGGCTGTTGCAATAGGAAAAAAGAATTCCTCTTCTACCAAGAGTGATGAGTGATGCTATCCTAATTGCCCTGTCACATGTTACTGACTGGCCCACGTCAAACACACTTTGTCATCCTCTCAAAGGACCAGCTACAGACTGCCACTGTTTGCTAAGTCTTCTGCATGGGGACTGTGATGTACCTGGTGGCCTTAGCAACCAACTCAAAGTCTTGTGTATTACAGGAAGAGGTGGACTCTTGAGAATTTGTTTAATTTAACAATTGGAATGCTCCGCTGTGCTGAAGAAAGTTGTTGTTGTTAAGAAATGGCAGCAAGTTCAAACAACAATCAAATAGAAAGGAGATGAAAAATACACCCAATTACAGCAGGAAGGGGGAAAGGGATAGTGGTGCTTGATTGTATGATATATTAAAAATTATATATTATATTAAGCACATAAGAAATTCTACCAGAAAAGTGAGCAAATTATATGAATAATCCACTGTAAACAGAATCCTCTGTTGTCAAAAAGATTTGGAAATATTAACTGGAAAGCTGGAAGAATCATTTGTATAAGATCTGGAAAGTGGTCATTATGCTGTAATCTAATGTGTATATGTATATAATAGTCACAATTTCTTTCAGCAAAGACTCTAAATGTTCTTGTAGTGTTCGCAAAGAATGAGACGGGAGACCAGCGTAACTTCAGCTCTTTTATTTAGTTCTGAAAATCCGTCTGAACCAGGAGCCGCGGCAGCTCTTTTTATAGAGAGGCTGCTCGCGGCTAGTGGCCAATGNAGTAGGGAACCAATCAGCTTCCAGTATTTATTAACCAATAGGAATAGACTATTTGGAGTATGTTAATATGAAACAGTTCTCTCTATTTCACAATGCAGAAACAAAGCATAAGGAGAAGAGTGGCTTTGCCTAAGGAGAAAACATTTCTCCCCATAATTGTCTATTTGAGCACTCGACAATGGGATAAAACATGAAAAGAGGAGAAAAAAAGAGCAGGTGTTTCTTCGTTTATGAAAACAATTGGATACAACCAAATAATAATATTTTCAGACATGTTAAGTCTTCCATTGTTATGCCAGTCAGAACTGGAAAGTCACAATAGATGCTTCTAATCACAATGATGCAATAAATGCAGTTAGAATATGGAGATATGTAAAAGTCAACCACCACTGTTAATTGTTTGGATGTGTATACTGATGACTTGTATAGACTCACAGACTTGTTTTTTTAAAAAAGTCACAGGAAAACAACTGCAACAATAACATCCACAATAAGCGGAAGCAGTATGCTTCATCCCATATTTGGGTAGACCTAGTTGCCCTGATAGACTGGTTTCACCCGAAAAACACTTTTTCCCCTGCTATAACTGGCAAAGTGAGGAGATTCCATGGTTTAGAGGTTAATGCATCTACTTAATATGTCACTAGCCCAGGTTACCAGAAAGGGAATGGCTAGCTGATGAGAGCTAAATAGCTCAAAATAGATCAATCCTAGTCACCTTTTATTTCTTAGTTGGTAAAATATAAATTTAATATCCATGATAACAGTAATTAAATGTCCACAATAACAGAACTATGTACCATTGTCCATGGTACAATGCAATGATTGGATTCAAATTTTGTTGCTATCAGTTCTGTAGGGGTGGCTTGGTGGGCATGTCAGGGGAAGGATACTGTAAAATCTCCAGTCAGAGGTGGGATTTGCTGGTTCTCCTACTCAAATTTTGAACTCAAAATTTCCGCTACCCATTCTCTAGAACTGGTCAGAACCTGCTGAATACCACCTCTGTTACAACGAGTAGAGAACTTCCATGGTGGATTGATAAAACCTTAAAATGTTGACAATGTCCATGAATCTCATCTTATCCCAAAACAGTCCAAAGCACAAATATGATACCATAATGTATATCTTTATCTGGACGCAGTGGCATACTTTAAAGGAGTGTTTCTTAACCTCAGCAATTTTAAGATGTGTCGACTTCAACTCTATGGTGCCTTATTTTGAAGATGTGGTTAGCAGCTTATGATGCTATCTTTTATTTGGTTTTACAGTTATCTTAATCGTGTTCAGTGTTGCTATTTCTGAATATAGATACAGAATTGCACCGTAGTCTTTCTTCTTGTAATTATGTATTTTTACAGATGTGGGTAAGTTTTTTTTTTTACTAGGAACTTGTTTTTGTACCAAAACTGGAACCATATATAATTATACAAGCTAACAAAATGTGTTCATTGAAACAAAGCATGTGTCTGTGGTCAGATAGTTTAGCCCTGATATCTAGGAGCCAAGAAATAATCAGTCCAAAATCAATATGAAATAACTGCAATGTCACTGTTGTTTAGAATGAGGTTGTATTGAATTGCACATACAGTCTGTTTGTATCTATTTCTGAATGCTATGTTCCAGTGATAGGTGCAAATGAAATTGACACCAGTAGCCAGTACGCACAGTGAGAAATTAGGCACTGTAACTGTGAATAAATGGGTAAAGCTGGAACTGGATTTAATAAATAAATACAGTGCAAAGTTAATGCCTTTTTATGCAAAACCAGCCAAGGGAAAAAAAGGAAAGGAAAACAAACTATAACTCACTAAGCTGTGCATAAGAGAAACTAAAGTGATAAGGCCAAACACAATAAACAAAATGATTTGGAGCAGGGCTGGCCACATGTGTTATCACTCTGTCAAGGTCTTTGGTGTGGCCTGCCCAGCTTGTGGATCATCAAGCCAAATTAAATTCACTGTATATCAATCCACTGGGACTCTCATATGTTTTTGTTTGAAACTGCAAAACCTGAAGTATTGTCAAATATCTGGCTTGCCCAAATGTTTCCCTGGTGTTCAGCTGGGTGAACCTTTGCTATCCTGAACCTACCCTGCATTAAAAAGTGTGACGGCAACAGCATGACCTGGTCTCGTTGATCATTGCTGGATGTAGAGATTGCCTGTCTGACCAGCACAATTTATGTCCCTGTGCTTTCCTTTCAACATAAGAACAAGGTGAAAGCACACTTATGTGGACATGAGGAAGGATCTATGCAGGCAGTCCCTGACTTATGACCACAACTGAACCCAAAATTTCCACTGCTAAGCAAAACAGTTGATAAGTGAGTTGCACTCCCATTCATGACCTTTTTTTTTGACACAGCTGTTAAGTGAATCATGCAGTTGTTAAGTGAATCTGGCTTCCCCCATTGATATTGCTTGTCAGAAGCCTGTGTGTGTGTGTGTGTGTGTGTGTGTGTGTGTGACTTATAGTCAGAATTACAAAAGATGACCTCATGACCCTGGATAAGGCAACTGTCACAAATACAGGCCAACTGCCAAACGCCTTAATTTTGATCATGTGACCAGCAACTGTTGCAGGTGCAAAAACTGGACATAAGTCACTTTCCTCAATGTCATTGTGATTTTGAATGGTCACTAAACACACTAACTGAGGACTATTTGTGGCCTGTTTGTTGAAGAGCATAACAGTAGGAAGGTTCCAATATATCAGCTGGGGATGTTTCAGCTCAAACCTCTTTGTGATAAACTGCAATAGCTCCCTGGAGAGTAGACATCAGGGATGGGATTTTCCTGGTTTGGAGCGGTTCAGACAAATCCCTTGTTCTGACGATCAGCTCGCTCCGAACCAGTTCTCTCAGACAAGCATGTGGGCCCACCCCTCCACCCCTGACTTTCTTGTGTTTTATGTCTTTTTGTTAGACCACAGCTGATTCGCACGGCAGAGTAGTTTGCTGCACCTCAGCTGTTTTCTTCAGCTGCAGTTGAAGATAAGTAATAGCTTTTTTAAACGCAGAGCATGCATGCAGAGCACATATTTGGTGTGCGCACACTCATTGAACCGACTGTTATACTGGTTGAATCAGACCCCTGGTAGACCTGATTATTTTAGGTCACATACATCAAGCCATTTCTTGTCCCAATCCCTCTGAAAGCCATTTGAAATCACCCTGCAACTATTATGCCCATTTTCAAGTGGACACCCAGCAGACACACAATGTTCTCTGAGCTACTGCAAATTCTTATGCAACAAGTATGACTACATTCTCTCTTTACCAAATAAAAATTACAAAGGCATGTTGTAGGCATGTATTTGTTGGCAAAACATGAATGTGAACCAAAGAAGAGACCAGAGGAAATTTCTCCAAGAGAAAAATTTTAAATCTGGTTGTATAAACAAGAGCTTCCTCCTTGTAATCAAATGTTTATCCTGGAGATTCTGACAGAATTGTTTCATCACAGCCCATAAGTCCTTCGTAAGGCATGATTTGACTTTCACACACTTCTTTTGACCTGTTATTCCTCCTGCCAGTGTGAACCTTGCAGTAATAAACTTTAGACTCCTCCTTTTTGGCTGAATTATGCAGTGGAATGAGCTAGACCTGAGTCAAGGCAGTTCAACTGGTAGAACTATGGGGTTTAATGGTCTAGTCACTTAATGCCTGTTGCCTGACCTCACCACACTCAGTGACTTTATGATATGCATGAATTCACACATGCAAAATAGCCAGCTCTATTTAGTTTACTGAGTTCATTTAAACTCTAATGCAATCGCCTCTTTTTTTTTTTTTAACTTATAATACTCATTTAGGAAGGGATGAAGCTTTGGGGGGACATAGAAAGGAAGAATACTTTCTGCAAAATGTGGCAAGCTTGTGTATGGAAGCTTTTGCTTGTTCAGTTGAGTGGGACCTTGGCTGTCTCTCCAAACACTTTTAAGTGCAGCCATTAAACAAGCAATTTTGCAGTTTAAGAGATGGCCTTTTAGTTAACAGGGATGCTGGTTTTATTAGTTCTCTCAGTGTACTAACATCTTGCTGAAACTTCAGGCTCACTCCATAGGGACAGTAAAAGGATCATCACAAAGCATAAAATTGTGGAACTGTTTATCTGAAGAAGCAATAGCAAGTCTACCCAATGATTCATGAGGTAGGTGTGTGAGTTCCAGGAACCTCCCCTGCACCTGCCAAAATTGTTAAGGAAAGATTTTTCCAGTCTGAAACCCCTCTCTTTTTTCCTTTAGGAAAAATAGGGTGATCCAAAGCAATAACTAAAAAGAACATTCTAATGATCTTTCTGAACATTCTCCTTGCCCCAAAGTCACAGAATTAAATAAACGATGAAAACATCTATTTAAAAAGAAGCTTATGTTCTAAGCAGCATCCCTTAAAAATGTTTGTGTCCTGATGACATAGTAGTGGCTGAATCCAATACTCTGCCATGTACCTTTTTAGAAGGTACATTTTGTAACCATTGCTAAATGGATCATATTTTGCTCCTGGAAAGAGTGATCATTGTGCCGTTAGCTACATCTTTCCTGCAATGTGGTAAGAATTATTTGTTTCTTCAACCAGAGCTACTTTTAAAAATGGGAGAGGAAAAAATTAAAGGGCGTTTATTTCTCTCCGTCGACATTGTAAAGAATACCCCAAGCTTTATGCACAACAATTCACTTGAAGATGGATTAATTTCTCTCTTTATATATTTTTTTTCTAGAGTTCATTAGGTTACAGTCATCTTCCCTGAGCTACACTTGATGTCTGTCTTTCCTAGACAGAATGAGTGGGTCTTTTCTGGATATGAGAAGCTTATTATACCTCCTTGCAGTGTAGGTTCTAAATGAGTGCAGTCACACAAATCCATAACTACACACACACAGAAGTGTGGAAATGAGATTTGTTCTATATGCAAGTGGTTGAATCCTAGGCTACTGTTCTAATTGGTCTAGATAAGTAAGAAGTGGATTGGTTCAATAGGAACCAATCCAGAGAGCTGCTGAAAGGCGGCAATTTTTAAAGAATGCGCATAGGCTGAAAGCAAGCAGGCCAGCCTGTATAAAAGGCTGGGCTGCGGGCTTTGCAATGCCAAAACTGTTTTCCTATCTCTGACTTACTTGTTTGAATAAAACCTTTTGTTGTTGGAACCCGTCTACCTTGTGTGTTTTCAAAACAAAACATGTCGACGAGGATGGGATCGTCCTGAACGCGAAACCTGCACGCGGTGATAGGAAAGCCAGACGCCAGCAAAATGTTGGTATTGAAAGCAACGCACCGCCCGCACCCCTTCAACCCTAGCTATGAGGATTTGGGAGGTCAATACACAGATCGCTCCCAAATGTATCTGGAAAGCAATGGAAATGGATGACATCTCGAACAACGCAAGCGAGCTGTATTCCTCACCCATTGCGGACCAACAGGTGTTTTAAAATGGCAAAAGCCCTTTGCGAAGCCCCGAGACGTCAAGCAGCCTAAACGTGGCAAGAACTACAAGAATTCCTCAAATCACAACTACGCTCCGGTAGTGTCAAACTTTAATAAAGCGGCACGAATTCTTACGCAAGAGACCGCGAGATGGGGAAGACCGTCGCCGATTTCGGGGCTGCTCTACGGCAAATAGGGGGTGAATGCGATTTCCTAAACATCGACGAAAGCGATGAGAGATCGCGGTAGTATATTAGGCTCAGAGACATTACAGCTCCAAAGTAAGCTGTTAAACAAGCCCAATATCACTGTGACCAAGCATCGCGGAAGCCATGGCCGCCGAAGCCACAAAGAAATCGGCGGTCAAAATGAGAAAATGAAACAAAAATGGCGAAGAAACCCCAAACTAGAGAAAGGAAGCAGCCAAGCCACCCACCACCCATTTCGAAGAGTCGAGAGAGGAAAACCGGAATCGAGCCGGGAAGACGACGAGGGTCCACCGTCTGCTCGCAAATAAAAAAGAGCGGAAAGAGAAATTGTCGGGAATTGCGCTGGCTGCGAAGGAAACCATGCCCGCAGCCGAATGCAGATTTCTCGATGCTATTCTGCAGATACTGTAAAAACCGGGCACATCGAGAAGTTGCAGAAACAGAAAAGCTCACGCCCCACGCGCACGGCAGAAATTCCCCGCAACGACAGCCGAGCCTAAAACGAGCAGAGAGAAAAGTTTTGGCAACAAAGGAGAAGACGAGCCAATACCACACCAAACCGTCACTATAGAAAAGCGGCCCAGACGGAAAGGCGGCAAAGAACGTATAAAGTGACTGTAAACAATCGAAGGGAAGCCCTGTAAGCTGGAGGTGGATCTCCGGGGTCTTTCCTTTCGTATGGTTTCTTTGGGATACCATAAAAAAAAGCTTGATTCCCAGACATCAAATCCAGACAACTTACAAAAAACAACCTTTGAACTCTAAAGGACTATCAGGGAAACAAATCCTGTAATTTGGCATGGGACAATTTTTAGTCAATTATAAGCAACATGTCAAAAGACTGCCGCTACCATCGTCGACGGGACAACCGAGCCTCTTGGCATCGAATGGTTCGCACCCTTGGGCATCGGGATGACCAGGGTCGATCGAGTAACCACCACCAATTGGGAAGATGACCTCATCCGCGAATTTCCAGACGTTTTCGACGGCTCGCTGGGCAAGTATCGGGAAACCTATCTCTTTTAGCCTACATCCCCAGATAGCCCAAGAAGATTAAAAGCCAGACGAGTTCCCTTTACAAGGCAAGCATAGAGGAACTACTGGACCAAACTAATAGCCCACGGGGTGTTTAGAACCTGTGGACCATGCCAAATGGGACAACGCCTATTGTTAAACCCATAAAACCTGACGGGTTCCATTAGATCTGTGGGTGACTATAAGGCAACCCTGAGATGCGTTTACAACCAAGCGCATACCCAGTGCCAGTAGTCAACATTTACTCCACTCCCTGGGCAAGGCAAAATTTTTTGCTAAACTGGACTTTGGCAACAAGCCTATCAGCAACTTCCAGTGGACCCAGAGACGGCAGAAGCGCAAACCATAGTCACACACAAGGGGCGCATTCAAATGCCACCGACTCCAATTTGGAGTAAGCGTGGCACCGGGCGTTTTTTCAAAGTTTGATGGAACGCCTCCTATAGGCATACAAGGGGTCGTTCCCTATTTCGACGACGTCTTAATCTTGGCCAAAGATGAGACTCAATTAAAAAAAGACTCACAGAAGTACTAACCAAATTTAGGGAATCTGGCCTTAAAGTAAAAAAGGAAAAATGCTGCTAATGAAAAAAAGCGTTGAATTCTGGGCTACTCAATAGACGGTGAGGGCATCCACCCACAGATAAGAAATCAAGGCAATACAAGAAGCACCTGAACCGAGAAACATAAAAGCAGAACTGCAAGCCTTTTAGGAACTTATTAATTTTTATCACGTATTTCTGCCAAACAAGGCCACTATAGCTGAACCGTTACACCGTTTTTAGATAAAAAGCAAACTGGACATGGGGTAGCAAAGAAAGGAAGGCTTTCCAGAATATTAAAAAGTTGCTAACATCCACAAACGTTCTCATCCAATTTAGCAACACACTGCCTTTAAGAGTGACCTGCGACGCTTCACCATTTGGAGTAGGTGCCGTCCTAAGCCACCAACTTCCGGATGGCAGAGAAAAGCACCCATCGCATATTATTCTAGGACTCTATCAAAGACTGAACGAAATTACAGTCAACTGGAGCAGGGAAGCCCTAGCAATAGTCGGCTGGAGTAAAACGCTTCCATGAATATCTGTACGGGCGGGCTTTTTCAAATTGTAACGGATCACAAACCACTGATGGGAATTTTGGCGGGAAACAAGCCGACGCCTAACATACTGTCACCAAGAATGTCTAGATGGTCAGAGTTCCTTGCAGCGTATTCCTATACTCTGACGCATCGACCAGGGAAACAAATTTCCCATGCGGATGCTTTGAGCAGAGCACCCCTACCAACACCCCTACCAACGACCCGGCACCAGCAATGACATCGCCTGCAATAGAGACTTGTCCCGATCTACCCATCTCCGCCTATGATGTCGCAAGAGCCACCGCTAAGGACTCATTGACTGCCCGTATTCTTGGCTGGGTAGGTAAAGGCTGGCCGGAGACACAAAAAAACTGAAACTTTTAAACCGTTCCGGTCCAGACAGACTGAACTATCTATTCTAAAGGGGTGTTTGTTGTGGGGAGGATCGGGTGGTCATCCAGCCAAGTTGCAGCCCAGAGTTACTAGGGATGTTGCACGAGGGTCACCCTGGAATGGTTAAAATGAAAAGCCTGGCCAAGGAGCTATGTGGTGGTGGCCAGGCATTGATAAGACATAGAGTATTGGGTGAATTCTTGCCATAAATGCCAGGGAATCAGACCTTCCCCTCCAAAAGCACCCATCAGGGACTGGGAGACCCCTAGGGGACCATGGTCTATAATTCATATAGACTTCGCGGGTCCAACAAGGGGCATACCTTTCTGGTTGTCATTGATGCCTACTCAAATTTGGCTTGAAGTAAAAATCATGCCATCAACGACAACAGAAACACTAATAAAAAAATTAGATGACCTTTTCGCCACCCACGGTCTCCAGACGTTCTGGTCTCCGACATGGACCACAACTACTCAAAGCTTGCAATTCGAGCAATACCTAGCCTCCCTAGGTATCAGACATGCCCTAACCGCGCCGGCCCATTCCGGCTGCAACGGCAGAGCCGAGAGAATGGTTCGATTTACAAAGGAAGGGCTAGAAAGAATGGACATAGGTGATGTCCACAAAAAGTAAACCGTTTACTAACACTCCAGCACATAACGCCAGTACAGTTACTAACAAGTCCCCGCGGAATTTACTTATGGGACGAAAATTACGGTCACATCTTGACATACTACACCCAAATAAAATTTAACCCAGAAAACCCCCTGATTCCTCCACAAAGTTTAGGCAATTCAGTTAGGCGACTTGGTATACGCGAAAAACTTCACAGGTGAACCAATTGTGGGTACCTGGACCAATTACCCAACTTATAGGCCCCAAATCCTACCTTTTAACGGGAGACGATGGCAGGGAGTGGAAGCGGCACATAGACCAGCTTCGATCCGAATATTGAACGGCCAACAGACACACAACCAGTCGCCGACAAAACAGATAAACCTCAACCAGGGAGGGGGGGGAACGGCGAGAAGTTAATAAAGAACCGTTTAAAACTAAAACAAACGATTATTACCAACAAAAAGAGCAAATAAAAGACTCACTGTTTGAAGAGACTTGCGGGAAAAGCCCGTCGGAAGGGGCCAGCCAGGCCAGCTCAACCTGCCCAATGGAAACGGGTGGGAGCGGCAAAGCCGCCGGCCTAAGCAACTCAGGCGGCGGCAAAATGGCCGACTCACCTTCCAGACGGTTCCAGAGAGAAGATCGGAGGACACAGCAGCCCCATCCGAACCAGTCGAAGTCTTCACGAGATGAACCGCGCAGGTCCAGTCGAGTTCGGAGAAGCCCACCTACCTGCGTGACTACGTAACCACGTAGGACTAAACTAAAGAGGGGAGGGGTGTTCTATATGCAAGTGGTTGAATCCTATGCTACTGTTCTGATTGGTCTAGATAAGTAAGAAGTGGATTGGTTCACTAGGAACCAATCCAGAGAGGCTGCTGAAAGGCGGCAATTTTAAAGAAATGCCATAGGCTGAAAGCAAGCAGGCCAGCCTGTATAAAAGGCTGGCTGCGGCTGCAGCCAAAACTGTTCCTATCTCTGACTACTGTTTGAATAAAACCTTTTGTTGTTGGAACCCGGTCTACCTCGTGTGTTTTCAAACAAAACAAGATTCATCAGTAGGAATCCTGTGAGATTTATCGGAACAGTGCATTGTATTGTTGGTGGCAAAGATCTTTGGGCTTAGAACAATTTTGTATCCTGACTTATTAAAACTATGAAAAAAAACTAGCTTCCTCTGCCATTTTGAATGCTCAGTGAAAAAGTTAGCTCCTGCAGATTTGAAATTTGTTTGAAATGACTAATGCAGGAATCTTGAATCATATTTCCCATGCTTCTTACCCCACAAATCAGAGTGCTCCACATTGTTTATGTTGGTCTGGTGGCAGTTGAAGTCTTGCAAGATTTAGGGTGTGTATAAGATGCTTGTTTACCACGTTCTGGACAATTGTAAATATTGTCAATAGGCACCAGTGTAGATTTTAATCTACAGATAGATGCCAATCAAGTGGGTTAAAATACAGCTTTCTAAATGAAATATTATTTGTTAAAATTGTTCATTATATTTTTTTAAATTAAACATATCAGTGTAAATGTAAAGGAGTCACTATCTTTATTATCTTTATGCATGTCAGAATCTGCCTGTTGTACATTGGAGTCTGGTCTATCTTTATCAGAAATCCACAATTTCTGACCTGAATAACTCAAGGCTAAAGAAATTAGCAGCTATTGGATACTTAGATACAACATCTAATTAGATAATTAGATATAACACAGAGACAGAGATTCAATAATCACATTTTGCTGAAGGCTACAGGAATGGGCACCTATCATCCTCAGGTTTAAGTTAACTACAATTCCCAGAAGCCCTAATTTAACTGGCCTTTAGCGAAGGAGCATGGGAATTGTTAGTAATATTTGAAAGGCAGCATAAATGCCATTTTTATAATAGCTTTCAAGTAGTTTAAAAGTGACAGACAGTGGGTTCTTATGGAGAAAATGTCTATTGATTTATTTATAAGACTCATGTGGCTATCCATTTGATGTGCCACCACTCTACTTGGCTAGCAACAGTAATAAAAGAAAGAACTGTAAATTTAGAACCTGGCACTTCACAAACACTTTTCAATAATCAGGAAATAGAACCCCCAGATTCAAATCTCACCCAATCCCAACACTTGGTAAAGAACCAGCTTTTTATGAATTTCTGGAAGGCTAAAAGGTTGGAAGCCTGCTGTATCCCAGGAGGAAAAGGTAGATGGCAACATTTGAATGAATAGACTTGAGCATGGCCACCCTATCTGACCCCATGGAACAAGCAGATACTCTCAGGAATTTATGTCAATCCAGAGGTTCTTCAAACAGTCCCTCCAGAAATCTAGACTTGTCATCTTCTTTCCACAGAACATCAGGATACTTGTGTGTGTTCCAGCAAATATTAGGTCCTTCTTATCCAGTTGTTCTATTGCATGTTCATGATTGCAACTCCAGAGAGCTGAGAAATCAGAGTTAGACTTCCAAGATGATTGTGTTATAATCTAAGGTTATTATATTTAATGTTTTAGATGATAACTTTTCCTTGGCCAGAACATGTAAAAAAAGGATATGTCTTTAAAATATGCATCTACGGTATTAAGGTCTGATTAGGGAAACAGCATAAATAAATCTGGCTAGATAGTGAATGAATTAATTGGTAACATTAATGTTGTTATTAATAATGGAAAATGGAACTGGAGGCAAGGAGTGAAGAGAGAACTAACTCTTAAGGTGTCCTGAAATATATAAGAATCTATCAACTTGAGTGTAGGTCCATGCACAGATTAAATACATATTTCACCATGATATACCACTACTGAAAAATGTATGGCTTGTGTGCAAGATCCATAGAAAATTTTCATACAATATTTGATCTCCGTACAAAATGTGCCAACTTTTCTCTGGCAATTTTCATTAGAACAATTTCAGAGATCCCTTTCTCTCTCCCCTCCATTATTAGTGCTATCTGTAAGTAGGGACTTTAAACAGTTTCAAGTTCTTTCCAATTCTTGAGTAATATTTTGCAATCTCAATTAAAGTTTTTGCAAACTTTAATGTATGTGGACTTCAATTCCCAGAATTCCCCAGCCAGCATGGGAATTCTGGGAGTTGAAACCCACACATCTCAAAGTTAATGAGGTTTAAAAATTGATCATGGTTCAGACATGTGGCTTTTGTAGCAGAAGAAAGGTTAAGTCTTTTTTTCACAGGGACTTGTTTTGTTCCAGGTGACAGATGTCTGCTTCATACAGGTGAATACTGTGGTATTAATGTGCAGAAAAAGAGGAGGGTTGGCTGGAACCAGAATAAATATCATAATACATTTACCCAAACAATTTAACCAGGTGTAATCTGTCATGTAATCAGTCATTCTTTTTTTAGTCTTTGTACTAAAAGAGTCCAACAAAATCTCTTTTGAGAAATTTCATTAAGGCTTTGGTTTCTTGTCCAATCTTGTTCCATTATACATTCAAATACTACTTTCAACTGTTTTGCTTGATGTTTTATGACCAATGGAAACACAACATAACTGTTTATTGAAGAATGTGGCATATGTATTGCTGCATTTGATAAACATTCCTCTGTTTCTGCTAAAGAGAACTGCAGACAAAAATATTTCCCTTTCCTCATTTTGTTTTGTTCTTACTTTATCAGGGTACAATCTCATGATTATCAGCTCTCACAATGATAACACCACGATTGTAGATCAGTTCACCACTACACTGCATGATTTCAACTGATAATTTTAGGTTGTAGAATTTGCTGGGAAAACCTCCCAAATCCCAGCTCGAAGCTGCACACATTCTAAGGCTCAATACTGTATGACATCCAGGCAAAACCTTTTGTCAAGATCAAAGCAAATATTTTAGGGGGAGGTGAAAAGTTGAGAGGAGAAAGATTTGTGATGCTAAACTGGAGGTGGGAGAAATCCAGACACCATGTGCTACCTATGTCAATTGTGCCATAATGGCACCCTGTCAACTCTTACTTTCTTTTCCTTGTCTTAATGATAATCCCCAGGCCATTAGTGATGCAATCTGAAACAACCATGAGCTGTACCAATATTAAGGAGAACTTCTCTTTTATTTTACCCAGGATAAAAATGATTGAACATTTTATGTTGAAAATAACATAGATTTGGATGATTTGCTGGTTTGTTAAAGATAGAAAATGTCAACATGCTTAATATTTTTTTAATCCTTTGAGCTAGAATTAAGAAAAAAATGCCTTACCAAAAAGAAAAATTAATCAGTGGAGCATCTTGACTCGAAAAGTTGTGGGTGTGCCATCACTGAAAGTTTTTAAAAAGAGATTGAACACACTTTTGTCGTAAATAGTATAAGGTCTCTTTCTCAAGCAAGGAGTTGGATGAGACCTACAAGTTCTCGTCCAACTCTTGTTATTCTGTATTATTAGCTGTTGAGCAAGTAAGTCATATGAACATAGTACAACCAGATCAGCAATGTCTAACACATCTGTTTTATTGTTTCTGAAGACTGATATTTTCCTGGCTGGGACCCTACAACTCTTCTGCTCCCCATGACCTTGGTGATTACCCTATAGGAAGGAGACTAGATGTTTTCTAGAATTTGCTCTCAAATGATTCTTATTGCATTCAGTAGCATCTGTGACAAACATTGTTTGCATCTGATGCAAAACAACAGTAGGCTGGTGATGGCTTTATGCAAATGCTATGATTACAAATTGCTGTCATGACATCTGATAGAAATATCATTCCATGCCTGTCTTTAACCCCTTCATTATGTTTTCCTACATACTTATAGTACATATAGACCTTTAAGCCATTAAACATTTTTTTAAAATATGCTGCTATCCCAAAAACAAAAATATAAACATCTACTGAAGCAGTGAAAAAGTAAAACCTTGATTAGGCAATTGACGACACAAGAACAGAAAACAATTGTTTATAGTGGATAAAACTCATTGCTTCATATTCACAAGAATATTAAGAAATTAAAATTTTAATTAAAAATAAACGGTCTCTTCTACATTTCTGCTTCACAGTTTCCTACATGTTATAGTTTTAGTATTCTTCTAGTTGGATTTTTTTTAGTAGAAAAATGTTTGATGTGTTCTTCAGTATATGCCAAAGTGTGCTAGCAAAGACATCCTGCAAATCCTATTAGTAGACTGTCATCTAGTGGCAAATAGAAAGCTATTTCTTCACTGTAGAAGAAATGCTGGGAACTGTAATTCAACATTTTCTTCATAATCAAAATCTCTCCCCTGGATTCTCGTTTAATTAGAAAAAATAATCTCTAATGCAGTTTTCTTACTTATGGACTAAAGTGAGCAAATAAGTCTTCCAACTGGTCATTAGTAGGGGAAAGTTATTGTGGCCAATGACTACAAAGGATATTTGATAAGACCGGGTCATTAACTGCCTTATAATTATCTTTATTAAATCTTAATGCAATTAACGTAATCATCTTTGTTTAAATTCTGCTATTATCCTGTCCCCACAAGCTTGTTCTCTATGGGCTTCAAGGTTTTTTTTAAAATGACATATTAATTTGTTGAGCCAGAGAACCATAATGGATGTTTCCAGTGGCAAACAGGAGTAAAAGTGTAAATGAGTGATCTTTTATTTTCTGGTTTTAGTTATTTTAAACCTGCAGACACTAGCTTGATATGGTATGCTGTCAGCTGTATATCTTTCCTATCTCCATTAAAAATAGAAATAAATTAAGAAAACTTAGAAAGTTAGATGCTTGAAGTGGGGCAGGGATTGTGTGCATGCTGATGTTTCAACATAGGAAATTACTATGTAAATTGAAAATAAAAACAGGCCATAGAAACTGTGGAGGTGGAATTCTGTAGAGAGGAAAATGATACCCTGAACATAATATATAATTATCTTTATTAATTATTATAATTATTATGCTTATAATATAAGCATATTTTAAGAATGTTATGTAAACTGCAATTTAGAACAGGTGTGGGCAGATAACATGTGGCGTGTATGTAATTATCAGCAAGGATGTTGTCAGCAACAACAAAATGATCTGTTTCCTATATACGTTATGAATCAGAATGCAGGAGCTGGAAGACTACTTCTATTCAATTCAAGGCTGCAAGCAAATTCCTGGTTGTACAGTTCTTTAATTCGTTGTGTGTACTTATACCAAACCCCATGACTGAAAAAAGATCCTACAGACATGAAGTATGCCGATATCTGGATATCTCTAACTCTAAGAAGAAAAACAACCTTTGCTTGCATGAAAGAATGATTGTGGTTATTGACACAAAACCACTCCCAGACTTGCATAGAAATTTATATATTTGTTTCCTATTAACAGTGTGATAGTTGAACAGCTTCCTAAAAGCATACCATCTTCAGCAACAGATTTTAGTACCACATAATTCATTGCCCTTCCAGCACAATAATCTGAGAGCAGTTGACCCCATTTAGTGATATTGACTTAAATCACATCCACAAATGAGCCAGATCCAAATTATGTCATTTTTTCCACTCCTTACTGACACATCCAGCAGTCTCATGATTTATTCATGTTACACTTCACCAACCCAATGGCAGAACTGAAAGTATGGACACAACTTCTATTTGTCTCTCTTATGGAGATAAGAGCAAGGAAGGATGGCACAATTTCAGAATGGTGTCTTTATCTGAAGAAACAATGACTTTTGTTACAGAGTTAGAGTCTCTTCAAAGAGTTTCTCTTATCTTTCATGACCGGATGGACTTTTGACTCTTCTTCTCAGATAAACCTACAAATCTCTTCACTCTCGCTTTTCTAGTCCCTCACATTCCCTTTGCTCCTGGTCCACCTCTTTTACCATGCTGCTATTTGTTTAAATAAGAGCGTGGCATGGTCCATGTGAATCGGAAAGAGAAATTACTTTGTATATAAGTTTTAAAGTTAAATAGGATAATAAACTGAAGTAGTGTTGATAATGAAATTCTGGGGTCAGCTTTTCCACACTTTGGCTTGTTATAACACAATGTGGTTTAAGAAAAACAAAGCAATGTTTAGACAAAAGCTTGGTGTGATGCCCTGAACTGGATGCAACAGAGGCAGGGTAGGCATCAGCAATGAGCAGACTTTGTGCAGTATTTTCCTCTGCCAACTCAAGGATGAAAGGAAAAACTTTACAATGCAAGAGGACATCTAACTTTCATAACCTTGCAGAAATCCAGACTGATGTCTGGTTGTGAAGCTTTGGGGACCAGAGTTAAGAATTAAGAGGTTTTTGAGGTTCAGATTTAGCTCAGAAACTCGAATGGCCTTCTACAACAATGGCTTCATGGAAGTGATGGTCTTAAGAAAATACAATAGAAACATTATAAACAAATATAAATCTGAGTTAATTAACAGTTATAAATATTACTCTGCAGTAATATAATACTGATATATTACTGCCGATATATTACTCTGTAGCAATGCAACACATCAGCATTTGTAACTGCTGATTATAACTTAGTCCAAGGAGAAAAATTCAAACCAAGAAACCTCAACCTATTGTTTAAAAAAACAAACCTTAATGCATGTGTTTGAATTTTAATAGTGACCTTCCATCTGATTCAGATTCACTATTTAATCTTATTTTGAACAGAAAACAAGTCTTGCTCGTTTCAATATTGTCTTTTTGAGCAGTTCCTGAAATGCTTAAATGGTATTTCAGAAGATGCCTTTCCTGTTAGAAGATGTCGTCTGAAGAGTAACTAGGAGGCAATAATGACTTGTTAAGAAAACATCAGAAGTTGACAAAAGATTGTTTAATGAGGTATTCAGCAGGGTAGTAAAAAGTTGTATATTTTATTTTTTTTTGTAAAAAAAAAAGTACACATGCAGACTAAAACCAGTGTAAGAAAGTACCCACCATTATCTTAAACAAATAACTATACTTAAATAGAAATGTCTGCAATATGTTTGTATAAAAATAAGATACATTTGTACAGAAACAGATCTCCAGTTTTCATATTGATACCGCAATCCTAAACACATACAATTTAACCTGATTATTCTTTCAAATTAGATGATACTGCTAAGGTATTTTATGTGCAAAAATTCAACATTTTTTTGAATGGGTCTTAATTCTTGGACATACTGGGCTTCAAATTTAAATCCTAATTGACTTCAAGTTTCAAAGAGTCCCAATACCTTGTATAACATCCAAACAAAGGTAACAAGCAATGCACCCACATTCAGCGCCTGTGCCTGCTATGTCCTGATCGACCAGCACCATGGTGCTTGCTTTTATGTGATCTCTCGAACGAACGAGACCTTTCTCGCCTTTCTCTGTGGTGTCCTCGCTCGTGCCTGTGTTTCTTAACGAGGTCTGAATGGTCCCTAGATTTGCTCTGAGAACGTGAACGAGACTTTTTTCGCTTGTGACTGTGTCTGTTTACTCCTTTCAGTTCTTCTCTGCTGTGCTTTGGTTTTAGATGGGGTGACCCGTGATTATGGTGTCTTCGAGGGCTGCCACTGTGACTACGTGATCTGCTTCTGGATCTTGAGCTGTAGGTTCCCGAGAGACTCCGTCTATTGTTGTAACTTAAAACACAACATTATGGCCTTTCAGCTTGTTAAGCAAAATACAGCACTGAATTAACCCCTATACTCACATTTTGTAAAACATTTATTGTTTACGTTACTGAAATTACTTCTGCCAGGCTACTACTGTTATGTTTGTTTGCAAAACAATTACAACAAAATAGAAAATTAGGAAGTCCAGTCTGCAATAGTTTGATATGCAAAACTACTGAATACTATGCTATCATTTATGGGATAATCCTGCTACAGAGGATCCTAGAAGAATATTGTGTATTTCATGTAATATTTCTTTTTAGGGAACTCAATTCAGCTTTCAAACCTGCAGTGAAACTTCATGAGGGTGTAGGAGATCAAAAAGTAAGCTAATTTGCAGCAAAATATATTTGAACAACCTCAGTTACCTAGGAAAAGGGGCACTGCTGGCAGGGTGCCTGAATTAGCATGGCACAGCTTTTTCGGCTTATATACTGCCCCACAGTCTCTACAGCATTCTCTGGACAGTCTATAATATACAAGTGCTAATGCACAAATATACTGCTTGCATACTGTTCCCAACAATCTGGATCGCCATGCTACTGATCTTTGAAGGATGGAAGGCTGAATCAACCAGTAGGGATCGAACTCAAGGCTGTGTGTGGGAAGAGTTTGCCTGCAATTCTGAACTTTAATAATTGCACCACCAATTCCTAAGCAGAAAAGAAAGGGACCAGGGAAATTGGGATTGGGCGTACTGGCGAATATTTAGTGCTTGTAGCCCAAGCTACTGGCACTGGCAAAGAGGGGAAATGGAAAGCACTGGAAACATTGATGATTGCACTAAGATATAGGACAAACAGATGAATGGGGAAAATGTGTGAGATACACCTGCCCTGCCCTATTTGTCTGCGGTGATACCTTCAGATAGTAGGTTTCTTTTATCTGAAACCCAAATTGTGCTGAATTTTAGATCTTAGCTGCAACCTTCCTGGGATAGTTGAAATTACAAAATTTGATCTGTTGATTTGCAGGACCAAAGTCAGAATAAGATTCCCTAATTGTTCTCAAAGCATTCACAACATGAATTACATTGTTAACCTTCCTGAAGTATTATGCAGTAAAATAAAAGTAATTTTAAATAAAATTGTAAGATATGAAGTAATAATTTTAAAAAAAATACTTACTGTCTCCTTGGAGAGTGAGACCTGGATCGTGATTTTGTTCTTGACTTTGATCGGCTACCACTTCTACTGCTTCTGCTTCGCTTGCTCTCTTTTCTCATTCTGGTAAGGGGGAAAAAGGAATTACTACATAGGCTGCAACAATTAACTTGCTTTAAATGAATTAGCATGGGGGCAAACTTATAATAAGATTGTTACTTCTAGGTATGAGGAAAATAATTTGTACTGAAATTATTCATTACAGCAGAGAACAGCTGGTTTTGAGAAGTTCATGCCATAACCTAAGCCCTAAGTTTCAACTAATTCTGTCCATATATGTAATGAAAAAAAGGTTGTTTTGTCTCTGGTACAACCACAAATAGTTTTTCTAGATAGGGGAGGTAGAAAAAAGCTAAGGATGTTGGAGGCCAAACAGAAGGGAAGAAAAATCTGAGATGACGAGCAGCAGGGCATGATGTAGGGATATGCCATGCCAGAATCTGTTGGAGGAAAAGAACAGAGACAACCAGAATACTTGTCTAAAGTAAGATTCTGGAATCATTCAGAATTTTGTTCTCTGAGGTATTTAATAACAAAACTCAATACTTTATGACAAATGAACAATTGGACAGAATTTGTGAAATGGAATTTGTCCCAGCTTTGGAAAAAAATGTATTTCTGTTTTGTGCAAACTTCATCACTTACCCATTATAAGGACTTTTGGAAACCATCTGCCTGTCTTCTGGTTCTTTTTTGATAGTTTTTGCATTAATACACACTGGAGATTTCTCTTCTGTTTTTATTTCTCTTGGAGATGCTAAGAAATAAAATAATCCAACCAGTAACTAGATTCTAATTATCTGCTACCATTAAGTTTGATTTTTCCTGGTTTAAAACACTAGCCTCTAGCTTTTATCTTACCCCTTAAACAATATGACTAGCTTTCCCTTTCTGAAAATTTAAAATCAGTAGCTTAGAAGCCTCTGCCAAACAATTTGGATTCCTATTATTTGAAATAAATGTTAATGTTTTCAAGGTAACACATGAACCTGTTGAATTTTCAGTATTTTTTGTTCATAAATTTTATTTAAAATGTGGTATATTTTCCACATAAACCCTGAAACTAGATAAAATGAAACCAATTAAACATGAGCCAAGAACAGTATTCCTATTCATTTATTTAAGAAAAGTGCTCAAAGTATATCTGTGTGTGACAAAAGTATGTGAACCTCTAGGATTATCAGTTCATTTGAAGCAGAAATTAGAGCCAGGTGTTTCACTCAATGGAATAAATGAAGTATGGGAGTATATAATGGCTTGAATAGGTAGGTTATCAATCTATTTCTAAAGAGTTCAGATTCCATCAATCCACTGTGAGGCAGATTGTCTTCAAATTCAAAACCATTGTTAACTTCCTCAAGAATGGTTGACTAACCAAGATAAACAACAAAAACAACAAAAGCAAGGCACGTAATACTCCAGGAGAACTCAAAATAATTCTGGACTGACACCTAAAGAGCTAAAGGTGTCTCTTGAATTGGCAAATGTCATGAGAGAACCATTAGGAAAACTCTGAATAACAATGATGTGCATGGCAGAAATGTAAGAAGTTGGCTATTTACAATTTGTGAAAGCTCATATGGAAAAGGCTACTGAAAAAATGTTCTGTGGAAGGGTGAGACCAAAACAGAACTTTTTGTCTTGAATGAAAAGCATTCATAGTGAATCCTATTATCATATTCAATAGGTCTCAGAACATACTTAATTACCAAATTAGGTATTGTGACTATTACATTATTTTGCTTGATCATTACAATAGCTTTGGAAGTAACATATAATTAAAAAGCATAAAATCTGGAGCTGATTGTGGCGGCACATAGTCAAAATGGCAACCACTAGTAAATAAAACTTACAGGGCTTGGAAGCAGGTGAAAAGCCTCCCAATGTTGAAAGAGCTGGAGTTCCATCTGGATTTAATCCTTTGGCCTTTAATTTAGCTTCCTGTAGAGCCATTTTTCTTTTTTCTACTTCCTTATCAAGCAATTCATAATTAGGCTGTAAAACATGAGTCTAAGTCAGTTCATACCAAAATGGATACACAGATCAACTCATTATTAGATATTATTATTATGGTGACCTTAGTTCCTCAATGGCAAGAGTTATATTGTTAAGATTTTATTAAATTATATTCCCCAAATATAAAATATTTTAATTTATAAAGACCTTTGGATATCTCGATTGTTCTGTTGAGAAAAAAATGACCATATACTCATGGAAAATGCATGTGTTCCAGATTCTAATTGCTGGCTTAACATCTTCAACTCCCAGACTTTGAATCATATGTGTACTAAGGCCGGACAATATAATTCCGTACAGAGTAGGTATAATTCATATTGTTTGCTCTTGTGTTTATTTTATTCCTGTTTCTTAAAGAATTATTTTTCCTTTTTTGGTTTTTCTTCTTCTCCAGGTGATTTAGTACATTTTTACTTTGTTTCAGTATGAAGCTTTTCAACATAGTAAATTCGTTTTTTTTTTTAAAAACTACAGTCTCTTTTCTACAAAAGTAGATTCACTATTACTACTTTACTTTTCTTGAAATTATCCCCAAGTCTCCATGCATGCTGACTGGTGGGATTGTGACAAGGTATAAATATAATAAATGAATAATCAACTGGAATTCATACATTATGGGGAATAGCTACACTGTAACACTTGTAATACCATTTATATATAGAATATTACCTTTTTCCTAGTGTAAAGCTTAAGTGTTGTTAAACATATCTCCTGAATGTCTTCTTCAGTAGTTCCAAAAAGTAAAAACCAATGAGGACGATTAGGTAAAGGAATCTAGAAGACAAAATATTACCAAAAAGATTGCAAATTTATTTTTTCCAAGACAGTACATTCCATAGATCTGAAGTCTGAGGACCCAACCAACTTCTCAAAATGTAGGCTCTTTTAGAATGGTATCTCCTATTGTGACATTAACTTCCAGGCAAGTTCATACTGAAAATCTGTTCATAAAATATTTTCAATATTTATTTTTAATTTATTAAATAAATTTATACAGCTGCCCAACTTAAGTCATGGTAACTCTGAGTGGTTTATAGGAATAAAACCTCAAATACAAAATCCAATATACCCATTAATTCAACAACATTTAAAAAAGCCATTTGATGGACTCCACATCAACCTAGGATCTCTAGGTCCACTGGCAAAATTATGTCTTCAGGGCCTTTCGGAGGAGTATCAGGATGGAGGCCAGTCTTATCACTGCTGGGGTGAGGTTCCATAGGGAGGGAGCTGCCACAAAAAAAGCCGTTCTTCCTGATCTCACTAGGATTTCCTTGATGAAGTGGATCCATAAAATACCCACCCTTGCTAATCTGATGGGCTAGGTGATGTAACTGGGAAAAAAAAGTACTTCAATAACCTGGTCCCAAGTCATATAGGGCTTTAAAGTGATAACTAGAGCCTTAAATGGAACTCAGGAACAAATCAGCAACCAATGCAGCTCCCGCAAGAGAAGTGATACATATGCAAATCTAGACTTACACACAATCATGCAGACTGCAGTATTTTGAACTAACTGAAGCTTGTAGATACATTTCAAGGGACCCTCATTTGTATGTGATTCCGATTCCTTTGGGATTGGAATCCAATTGGTTAATCCTCATTATGATTCATAGAATCAGCATGAAAAATTGAATATACAAAAGCTATGAGCAGAGGAAAAAAACAAATACTTACTTGAAGAGCTCTAGCAGCAAGACAGATGCAAGCACAAGCTATTGTTTCTGGTTGAAATCGAACAAATACATTGGTTCGAAGAGTGTCATTCATGTAATTCCTGAAAAATATAAACCTCAATGTGTTTCCTGTTTAAGAGATACCATGAAACCAAGCAAAGAAAGTTGGAGACTCAATCTACTTTATTGTTTTTTCTTTTATTTCAGTAATTTAGGTTCCCATTTGTCAAAGAATCTGCCATAAAGACAAAACGCCTCAAAGCCCCTGGACCACGTAACACACAGGCTCTTTTTATCTCTCTAGAACCCCATGAAAGTACAAGCTGAGTTTTGAGTTCAGTCTTTACTATTATAATGTGGTGCACCTCAAAGACTTAACAAAATTTTATGCAATTGTTTTTAGTATTCTTGGAAGTGTCCATCAACTAAACTTTAGTTCCAAAAATATTAAATCACGTGACCATTTCTTTTTTTTAAATAATCACTATATTGTTACTGATCTGTTAATTTCATACAGATTAACATGATCTACAGCAAATTTGTAGCTATCAAAAAATAAACTTACTATACTACACTACAAAAATAATGTACATCCCATTATATTGAAGGGATTGATACAAGCATATGCTTTAGTCTCCTATGTTTATCAACCAGATTCAATTTAACATTCTGTATTTTAAAAAATAATTAAAATATTTACAATTACTTTTAGACCATCTATGAGGCCAGAAATAGATGTGAATGACAGCTGTACACATATTTCGATAGGTACAATATAAAATTGCAGGTTAACAATTTAAACATTTCTTACAATGCAATATAGTCACTGCTAAACTACAACTAAGTAATGAAGTATTTTTCTAAAACTAGCAGGTAATCTCCAAACATGCGTACAGCCCTATTGTGAATTTTCTGTGTGGAAAGCTTCACTCATCAATATGTCTATAAATGAGACACGTGCTAGCTTTTGGCATGCACAGAGGAAAATAATCCCCCAATTAGGCAACCTCCCCCCAAATAGATAGATACCTGGAGGATAGAATTAAAGCTTATATGATTTACCTTAATAGGTAATGTCATAAGCACATTAACTAGGACAACAAGTATACATTTCATGATTATGTATATTGAATAGGTAGTTCTAGAATCAAATATACAAATCCTTTTGACACCCCGACAGAACTAGAAGATGCTGCCCGCTGGATATGGACCACTTCAGTAAATCTCGGCTGAGAGCTTGCACTGGATTGACTGGAGAGAGAGGCAGCCAATCAGGCCATCCTCAGATCATGAGCTGTGGTGCAGAGGGCAGAGTTCTATGACTTACCATCAGGGACTACCCTTTAATTAAAGAGTAGAAAAAAGAAAAAAGTTAAATTGAGTTCTCCAAGGAAATGCATTATGAAAGCCATGAAAATAGTAAGCAGAAAACAAGCAGCAGCACATTCCACAAGATTTTGCTTTGTTTTTTTGGTTTTTAACTTACAGTTCATTACTTGGTATTTGGACATCGAGCTTGTTTTTTTTTCTGCTACTATTTTTCTGGCTAAGAAAGATAAAACAAGAAGGAAATAACTTACCAGGCTGTCTGGACGAGTGTTTGATTACGTTCACATTCTAAGACTTGCAAGTACATAACAATGATCTGAGGGATGAAAAACAGACAGGCAAATTAACACATTTTATTCCAATCTCACTTTGAACATAAATCAATCATAATTAATTTTAAAGTTTTCTAACAGCTTCTGAAAAATCAAAACCACCCTTTCTACTGATTGCAAGTGTTATTTTTTTAAGTGTTTCTGAAGAAGGCATGTATGTTTATCCTATAATAGTGCAAATTAAGAAAAATCTTCACCTTCTCCATCATTATAAAAATACATAGCATTTAATACTGGAAAGCAAACACTTTAGAAGACTCACCTTATGTGGATGCTTGACATGAACACAAAATCCCAATTCCTTCAGCACCCTCCTTTCTGCTTTGATTACTTGATTTTTGGTGTTTATGTAGTTCTGATCAAGTATCAATGGGCTTGGAGTCCTACAGTTTGTAAGAGATAGAGTCAAAACGCTTTTCTATATCGAAGACAGCAGCTTCTCTGTTTTCCCTTTCCAACCAACTAATGGCAACAGAAACCAGATTTTGAACTCCTGCAAACAAGTTTAAGCTTTAATCTTGTGCTGTCCAAGTTAACTAAAAGTCATTATCTAAAATTTTATTTACCTGTTATTATTTGAAATGAGACATTTGAAAGATACTTCATTAAAAAGACAGTTGAGCTACAAGACAAGAGTCCTATCAGTTTCTCAGGGAAAATTTTCATTATCTGAAAAGGAATGTACTGGTATATACAACATTTAAATTTCCATCACCAGTTTCAACTCTGTAAAATAAATCTGTTATGCACAGGTAAGTAAATGAAAGCCTTTAATATTTTTCCCCTGCTGTTCACAGTGAAGAAATATGTGTATGTTTCTGTATGTATGTATGTATACAAAGACACAGAAACATGTACACAATTTCTTCCATCATGAAATCGTCAAAAAAAAGTGAATGTTAGAATATTTTGGATATGATGCAACACCCAAAACAATATGGCATATTGTACTTCACTTAATCCTCTCCGAGGAAAGATTGAAGGCAAATGAGGTCCAGGCAGAAGAACATCATGGTTTCAAAATCTAAGGGACTGGTTTGGACAAAACTCAACAGCACTTTTTCCTGCGGCTGTTGATAAAAATAGGATCACCAACATGATTGCCAACATCCGATGATGGATATGGCACAAGAAGAAGTTTAAAAAGCAATGACAAATAAGAAATCATATTAATTTCTATATTTCTACATTTTGAGGACAGTCTATGATTTTGGGTTATCCTCACTTTTTAACAAGCTAAAAAAATGAGAAAAGAAATATTTAAGCATTGCCCATAGCATTGAAGCATATATTGTATATAACGTACAAAACGTTTAGCTTCTTATGCAACTTTGCATATCACTACATTTTTTCTTACTGTTTCCCTATTTGACATTTAGATGGTCAGAGAAATATACTTTCACATCTTAGAAGCTTGAGGAAAATATATTTTCTCCACTGAACTATAAAAAAATGTGCACTATTGGCTCAGAAAATGTGCCAACCTCTTACCTTAGTTATCTGCTAATAGCATAATATTCTCAACGTTACCCATTTTTAACTGGACAGAGAGAAAAGCAAATCGTATTCCTACTTTAATTAGTTATGCAGAGCCAACTGACATCATATATATCAGATTAAATTCCTATAAATACTGTTTGGTTCAAATCCCATTCAAGGTAGTTTAAAGATACAGGACATCTGAAAAATAAAAAATATGGAGTAGTATACATGTCTATGATGTTCCAATTATCTTGTTGATGTGCAACTTAAACAGGTAAATGTTATGGTGCCTGCAGCTATTTGTCCTAGGACATTTTTTAGCAAAATCTTTCTCTAAATTCATATTATTTTTTGAGGTATTCAATTTTATACTTAAATTATTTAACTCCTAAAAAATGCATGTATTTTCCCATTTTATTGAGCTGCTTCTTACATAAACATGCATTTTTATAACCTCAATTAAATTTCAAACTATTTTGACCTAAATTTATGTAGTCTGTTTTTAAGGTAAACAATAGTTTTCCAAAAATTACAGAAATATCAAGCAGCTTATCTGTAATAAGATTTAAAATTCCTATTTGGGTAGCACTTGGCAATTGACCATATTCCTTAAGCAAAACCCATAAGTGAATTTCATTTATAAAATAAGCAGTTTGTAATTTTTGTTATGAGAAAGTTCTGATATTCCACTCATCCTTTGAAACATGGCAAAATACCTCTAGCATGGCATGGAGGGAAATAGAATATTCTAGATGGTTTTAAGATAAATTTGTACATCATAAGGTACTACTTGGATGTGGAATGTATTTCAATATAAGACTCAATAATTTAATATTGTACTACCTAGAAATTTTAACATAAATACTTTTTATATTTCCTTTCTCTGAAATAGATTAATTCATCAGATTATAAAAGGCAAGATAATTTTTACTTATTTATATCTGAGAAATATGTTAATTGAATAATGAGGACAGTTAAAGCACTCATTTTAGAGGGATATATAAGATGAAACAATTGCTCAACTGCTTCCAATATTATTCTGGCATTGGAATAAAAATGATGTACTCAACTGTAATACATTTAACCAAATCAGAAGTTAAATTAAATGCAGTTCACTGGAAGCAAACTGCAAAACTGGATTATCTTGTAAGTAAATACAAAGGACAGCCTGCAAGTCTGTTAAGTATCTAATTATCTGTGTAAAACTCTAAAGCATTATTTAAATTTGAAATATTGTCCTGAACATAAACTAGGGATCCAATTATTAACTCAGTATCTCTTTCTCAATCTAAATTTATGTGCCATACTTAATTTTAAATTTGCATGTCTGTGTGTATACACACAGAGACAGGTACACGCCCAAAGGAATACCTTTTTGCTTGCTTGCATTTGTTGTGTAACTGAGCCTTAAGAAAAACACACACACACTTTAATCAAAGTTTATACCATCCTCCCCCCCATAAAGAGACCGTGCTACAATTTTAATTTAGCGCTTGCTCTGATGAGAACTGTGTGTCTGCTTACAATTACAAGCAGGATATGTAGCAATAAAATTTAGGGTTAAATACAGCCCCATAATGCTTTACATAACTTTCTGTGCAGTTTACAATCTAGAAGCATTATTTGTATATTGCCCTAACAATACGATCCTCATTTTAAACCCTAAGGTTAGTGAGGGGCATTTAGGAGCAAAATATATAAAGACAGATACTTAGCTTTGTTGTCTATTTGTATGATTTCAAGTCTCCCATTGTCTCCCATTCTTGATATAAGTCTAAATATCTGTTTTATATTTCTTCCTGCTAAATATCACCTATATGAACGTATACAGATTTAGCATTTCTAGGAATTTGGCTTCTCACATCTTAGCCTTCTTTATGTCCCATTTTGTGTATTGTTGATAAAGCAAAGAAAAGAAAGTAGAATAATCCATATGCTATAAATTTCAGGAAAGTCACATTCTTAAATCAGAGATGTCTTTTTTGAAATAGTTCTGGTTTGATTAAAAAATGTGGAACTCTCAATACAAACATTTTTTGCATTTAATTTGTTAGAATAAATGCAAATATTGAAATTATCTAACATACCCATATTTTATTCTGTAAACTAAACCATTCATATCTATTATAACAGCACCTTCCAAGTTGCTCATGCAATATTTTAATACCACATAAGTGATGTGACTGGATTTTCACATGCAAAACATGTATTTTTTTCATTTGCTAAGCATGCATGTTTACTTTTACTTTACAAATCCACCTTTTATTCTTCCAAAAGAATCTTATTCTGAATGAAACAAAGAAAGTTTACATTTTGTAGTATCACTGAAAACGTATGCTACTTATATTCTTAAAGATTAACTTCCACATTCAACTGATTTGTTTCATAAAGGAAAAAACTTGCATTTCAAATAATCTGTAGAAAAATATCATTCAATAAAAAGCTACACACTGAGAGTAGTCCACTGCACATAAAAACATTGTTGTAAAGGTGAAAAATTCACCTAGAATCCTCAAATCCAGCAGAATAAATTATTATGAAATAAAATTATTCAGCACAACAGATAAGATTTGTAGTTAAAATTCACACATACACACACACTTTACTAGTTTCCAAAAACCTGGACAGCAAAGATAAAAGCTTAACCCAAGATACAGGAGTTCTTCCAAATTGTTCACCAATGGCCAACCTGTCAGTCCCCGGTTCCAGTGACCTATTCTGAGAGCACTGGCTTCTCCTTGGGGATTTTCCATACGTCACTCACTGTTGCCATGACGACAGCTTCATCTCTATGAACCACTCCACATCACCCAGGCTTTGGTAAATGTAGCTGGTCGCTGTATAGTCGGTTGCAAGGGAAAAAAGAGCTAAAGTTAATAACGTGTACAACTGATTTGTTTGTAAAATTGTAACACGCACAGAAATATACTTACATCCTGTTAAAAAAAAAATGAACCTGCATGCCAAATTTTAAGTTTCCATAACCAGATTTGTTGCAGAATTTTCAAAGAATATTTAAATTAGATTAATTAGAAATGTAAATGAAGCATAGTTTCCCGATACAACACTGACACCTAAAGCAGTATGCCAATGTCTGGAATGTTAGTTTATAAGCTTTAAAAATAATTAAAGTATATACAAAGTTGTTAAATCAGAACCTAGATAAAATAAATATTCGACTCACTGGCTATGATATATTTGCTTCACTTGAAATCAAAAGATAGCTCAAAGTGCCCTTTCTGCATTTGCATTCAAAATGAAATTTTCATTGTTTATTTTAAGAAAACACTTGGAAAGTAAATAAGCAAGATTAAGCCACATGTATTTTGCCAATATAGGCAATGAATATTTTTTATTCAGCATAAATACCTAAATATATCACAAACATTTATGTTAGAATGGCCCATTATCCTATAACATACAACTTCTTGGGAACTTCACTAAATTTCAAGAAATCACTGAAATCATCTTTATCACTTACTAAATTCACTCAGACAAAATTTATGGATTAAAACAAGAAAACAATCTAGAAACTAAAGTATTTCTTTAAAGATTTCTTAAGCTTTTATTTTTTAAAAGCTCCCTAGTTCAAAGCTTATTTTGTATTAAAAACTGAGCAGTTCCACAACAAAACAGTTATCAATCAATCACTAAAGCATGCAAAAGCATGATGCGCAACAGGTGTGGTTCATGTTCCTAGGTCCAGATGGCTTTCAGGCTTCATTTGCCTATGATACTATTAAAATAGGTATCTGCTCTGTATCAAATTACTGTCAACTGTCGAAACCAATAATACTAATGTCAATTTGAAAACAATTAAATGTAGATATTCCAAAGTACTATTTTAGATAAAATATATTAGCTTCTACCAATGACTCTATCAATACTTTAACTGGAATTCAGATTTAGTAAGTCACCATAACAAAGTCTAATGCAACATAAAATAAACAACAAAACAAGTACCAACTTGAATGTCTTAAGATTTCCAATTTCTCATCAATTAGTTATTAAAAACATTAGACCTCTAACCTTACTTACAGAGGAGTAAACCAGCTAAATAAACGACTATAATCTCCACACCATTTAAAAAACCATACATGAACAATTCAAAGATCCCTCAACCTACTAAAGTAACCCTGTGCAACTGAAACCTCCACAAGTTTGAGACTACATTGTGTGAGAGAGTACAACTAAACAAAATACACAGGTACATTTCAGGTAATAAAAAGTGGAGCTGGCCTTACCTTTTTATTCTTAGTTGGCGTAAATGATGGAAAACATTGATCACATCTCTTATCCGACGGGGAGCTTCTTCAATTTTGGAAGCAAGATTAATGCAGGCCATAGCCACAATCTGGGGGGAAAAAAAAAGCCCATTTTCCTGTGAAAACGGCCCTTGAACCTCATTCATATATATATATATATATATATAAATAAAATATAAAAATATAAAACTGCAAAGCACAAAATCATTCCAAAACACCCTCCCCCTTCCCACCAAATCCATCCAGCTTTCCCTTACGCCCCTAGAACTCACCTCGAAACTGTGCTTGACGAAGGACTTGGAGTAGAAGAAACGATGGAACAGCACCTGCCCGGTCGCCATCGCCACCTGCGAAGACAATCCCCAGACGGGGAGGAGAGAAAGATCAGCCATCTCAGTCGCCCGGAGAAAGGCGCATGCGCAGGAGCGGCTGTGCTTAAACTGCCCCCCCTTCCTTCTTCCCGGAAGCGGCGACAGAGCTGGGCCTGTCAAGCAGGCCGAGGTCGTGAAGCCGCCGCCATTTTGCGTCAAGCGCCCGTTTCCTTCCCCCCTCCCCTTTTTCCTTCTCCTTCGTCTCCGCCACAGCGGGGCCTTTCTAACACCCGCGAACCTCCCGAGTTTACTAAACCCTCCGTTCTCCCGTTTTAAAAGTGAAACGGCCGGACTTCGGTGAGGCTGAGACCAGGCCTTCCCGTCCGTTAGCTGTCCGCAACCCCTCCCCCCCCCAAACCGCTTTCCCGCCTTTCCTCCGTATTTGTTCGGCCCCGGTTGCGCTGACCTGTGGCAGACGTAGGAGTATGCCCGCGGCTTGGATGAGCTCGCAACCCAGGATCCGGAGGTCGGTTTCACTCTGCAAGTCTAGTCCGTCCTGCATGGAAGGAGTCGGCGAGAGCCGCTCCTCTGGGATGAGCGAGTGGTCGATAGTCAGTGACACTTCCGAGTACAACCGGTCGCCGATCAGAATCCCCGCGGGGGGAGCAGGAGGAGGAGGAGGAGGCGGCGGCGCTGAGGAGAGCGGGGCGCCCGCGGCGGCAGGAGAAACATGAGTCCCAGCAGAGGCCATGACGAAGAATCGCTGAACTGAAGGCACGTCGACCGCACCCGCAGCCGGCCACGCACAGACTAGCCCGTTTGCGCCCGGGCGTCGATGACGCACACGGAGCGGTGCACGCTGGGAAAAGAACCCTCGCCGCGCGACCGTGTCTGAAAAGCCAGCGCCGCCCTCCCCACCCTTGACGTCATTGGCCGTTAGCGAGAAGTGGGCGTCTCCGTGCTATTTATAGCTCCGCTCTAAGTAGGGAGGACGTGGTGGTATGAGGGTGTTGCCCTCGGTGTTGAAGTCATAGATCTGGCCGCGGAGCTTGTCAATTCCCAGAAGCTCCCACACCCAGCATGCTGGCTGGGGAATTCTGGGAGTTGAAGTTCACACATCTTAAATTACCAAGCGTTAAGAAACAGCGTTGAATTCCTAAAGACATTGGTGGGACTTCCATTTCCCTTAGCCCCCCTCTTCTCCCTTCCCCTCAGTCTATTCGTGAAGGGAGAGGTGTGGGGCGTCCTCGCTTTTCTGTACAACCTGCAAAGAATTTATTCTTAGTCAGACAAAAGTCTATAGTCATATCAAAGTGAGACGAACACTTATAAAAATTCAATCAGTCAATCAAATAATCAGTTCCTACTCCAGACAGTTTATTTTATTTTTATTTGTCAATTGCTTACAAGATTACAAGTGCTGTTTAGCTTCCTTCGGGTATTATCCCACGTCATTGTAGTGCTTTCAAAGTTGTAGCAACGTTTCAGCAGAA
>BHFT01060289.1:0-39942 GCA_004320025.1 Laticauda laticaudata
TTAGAATTTCATCCACACATGTTCAACACAAAACACCAACCTTTATCATATTGCCCGCTTTATTTGGCGTAGCCCACCAACATACATGGCCCAAGTCTCATCCATGTGATGAGACAGGCTGAAGCGAAGCACCCCATTAATCTCATCATCCTGTTCTTGCCAACTCCCAACCGCTCCACTGAGGAGTTGCAATAGTGTGCCCCCCCCCCCTTCCCAGGAAAAAAAAGGGGGTTTTTGACGTGCGCGAGCTCTATTCCTTCATGTGAGGCTCTGTGTGGGCCCTTTGCACAACCTTGTGGCCTACAGGTTTCAGCCCCTTGACTCATCCCAGGCTCCATGTCCAACATTGCCTGGGAGGTCCCACGAGCCTTCCAGACGTAGCAGGCGCGCAGTGAGCTTTCGTGCAGGAGATGCAGCACAGCCTTCCACGAGTCCTCCGAATGGTCTGTGGGCAATGCTGCATGGTGGTGAGAATAGCGGAACTGTATATGGCCAGGAATGCCAAAGGCATCCTCCGACCAACCCGCCGTGCCCCTGACAGCCTGTAAGTTGAGAGATCCCTCTTGCACGGTGAGGCATCTTGGAGGTGTAGGCTTCATGAGGTAAGGTCGTGAGGGAGAAGGGCATCATCACCCATGATGAAGTGGGCCACACTCTTGTCGTTCGCTTGCGCTAGGGGGTCGAGATCTGAAGCCCATGAGAGTTGCCTTCCAAGCCCCCTCCTGAGTTACGGTGTGGTACACCTGGGCACCGTGAACATGACCGCTGCCTGAAGGCAGCATTGATTGTAACATTAGGCACTACCTGTAGTTCAAGACATGTGTGACTCCATGCGCAAAGAGGAGATGGCTCGAAGGTACCCTTGTAGAGTTGAAAAACTGAAGCCCACCTGGGTGGTCTTTGTCAAACCACGTCTTGCCATCGTACCTGGCTCCCAATCGAGCTGTGGGGAATTCCACTCTGATACCACTGCCTGCAACTTTCCTCCATCCGCTGCGCATCCAGTGGAGGGGCACTGAGGTCTCCTGCAGGTCATGCTTCGATGAGGCCGCACCACTTCTCTGACAACAATGCTGATGGTGTGGCACCTTCCAGCGGAACTGCAATGCTCCTGTGAGGTGTTCCTCGACCCACTGGACTCAGGAGTGGGCGCCACCTGAGGCCCAGGTTACCCAGAGTTGGCCCAGAAGTGGTGCTGCTGCTGTTGGTCAACCTGGGTGTCCAGCCCACTGCACAACTTCATCAAACAGCTGGAGGCACCATCAGGAAGTTTCTGAATGCCCGAGTGTCCTTCTCCTGAGTCGCACCGATCAGACTTCGTGTACAGCCCGTACTCCTCTTTTCCCGGATCCATCTCGCGAACCACCCCCATTCCCTGGCCGCCTCCATTTCTTCCCGGGAGTAGAGGTCACCAAAGCCTTCAGACTGCTTGCCACTGTCGCAGAACGTGTTGCTGCCAAAAGGCCTGCTTGTATGAATCCACAGTTGACATGAGTGATGCTGTGAAACACGCAAGAGCAGCATGAAGCTGCCAGAAGTCGCTGCATCAGCTGGGCCTCTGGGTCGAAAGTGATGATGCAGACGAGTTGCTCACCATTTTTATAAGGCAGTATAAGTGTGGTTCCCTTTGCATCCTCCTAGCATCCCTCTAGGCACCCCTAGCACCTCTAGCATCCTCTAGCGCAGTCCTAGGCTCATCCTGTAAACACATCACCCATTTAATATCCAAAGATAGTCCCCGTCTGTGAGATGTTTTCCATTCTTAAAGCTTTGTTTCCGCTTGGCATACCATCACTGCCGTACCCGTTACACTTTCCCGCTCTTGACAGATGCGGCAGTTTCAGGATGCGGGAACGATGCCGTAGCCGGGAAATATAGTGGATGTCTCTAAATACGCATAGCAGGACGGTGAAGTCGCAGAAGCGGCAATGACGTAGCCGGATGGCACGGAAACCGACACAGATCTGGACTACATTTTCACGCAAGAGAGGTTTTTGAGCAGCTCAAAACTTTCTGAGTGCACGAAACGTCATAAACGGAAGCTGACGACTAAGAGGAACAAAATGGAGGCAGTGAGTAACATTCGCCATTATAACCAATGGATGGCAAGCTGTTTTGTCCGTTTTACATCCTCTTTGCATCCGTTGGTGCAGTGTGACAGGGGCTTTATCTAGTTTTACTTGAATTTTATATTGTTTTCGATTGTCCTTTTTTCTTTTAAGTGTATGAAGTAATGAGTCTTGATGTAATAAAATTGAAATCAATTAAGTAAAAAAACAGATCAAATACAACAGAACAGATAACAGTGGAAGTCAAGAAAAATAAATTATTTTGAACTGACACAAACATTGTTGAAATGTCAGCTCTATTTTCCTTTGTCAGGATACCAAGTCTTACCTTCCAATTAATTGTGCAGTTATGCACTTGGAGAACACCTTTACCTCATCAAGAGAAGCTGATCTAGATCGATTGAAGATCAAAATAAAACATGTAGCTGCTTTCCTTTACAACAGAAGAGGATCACATTTCCAGTTTTTCAGAAAAGTAGATTTAAAATAAGTATGTACAAAAAGCATGAAAGTACAAAATAAAGCTCTATTTGAAAAAAATTCACCAGACAACTTAAACATTGCAAAAAGCCAAATGATCACAGCTTTGTAACTGCTTTAGCGGTTATATACTATTTCAACAGGTTTGATATGTAGGCCCTATATATGTAGTTAGCATATACTGTATGATAATGATAGTGTACCACAGACATATCAATGCACACAGTTAAGTTATACTAGATGAATATACTACATCTCAGCACACTAGAAAATTGTATTGATTTTTTATAATATGTCTTTTTTATTGTAAAGAATTCCTCTCAAAATTGCTGTATAATTTATTCTTCAAATCTAATGGGAGAAATGCAATACAGGATAAAAGGCTGAGTAAGAGACTAATGGAAATAAAATAGATAAAAGCTCAGTAGAAGATTTTTGCATACAATAAATCAATCCAAGAATATCTGTTTCAAGCCAAACTACACATTATCACAAAGAAAGAATTACCATTTCTATTTCAGAACAACATCTTCATTTGAGTTGTGGCCCATGTTGTTTGAAAAACACACAGAAGTATATAAAATTTTCCTTTGTTAGCTGTAATTTTCTTCTGAAAGTATTATGTCAGGAAGAAATATCAGTGGTACAATGTTTATTTTCTACCAGGAATGTGTCAAAGAATTTATCTCTGGATTGGAAATACAGTAGTAGCCAAAATTGTGGAAACTTTTTGGGAAAAGTGTCTCCTGACATATTTTAAGCCATTGGTACCAATCAGGGAGATCTTGATCTCATCACTCCAAATAATATTGTCCCATTGTTCCTCTGTCCAGGTAACATGGGTTTTAGCCCAGTTTAGTCTTTTGAACCTTTGTTTGAAATATAAAAATTCTTAGAATTCTAGATTTTAGGCCAAATTCCTGCACTCTGCACCAGACAGTCCATGCATTCAACTTCACATTGCACTGCACCACTTCATCTTGCATACACCCAGATTATTTTCTTCTGTCACATAGGCACAATGTCTTAATTCTTCTATCATCACTTGCTGCTGTGCACCTTTTTCTGCCTTTACCAGTGTGGTTTCGTAATGACTGAGTGTCCTTATACCTCTTCAAAAATGTAGGTTTTTGGTTAACCACCTTTGGTTAAATTTCCAGCAATTTTTCTTCTAATTTCTTTATAAATGTAGCCTTGTTCACTTAATAATACTATTTTATATCACTTTCTGAGGGACCAGTCAACTCTTTGTACAATTACTTTAATTTTATTACATATTACAAGCTCACTAAATGAAAGAACACAAAAAACCCCAACCAACTTGACAATGATCACATAATACACTGACAAATGTCCTCCTCTCAGCTTCAATACATGACATCAATAACTGAATCCTACTGTGATCTGACTGGCTGATTGCCAAAAAAAGATGACACCTGATTGGCTCTCTAAATACTCATGTTCATTGACTACAATGATATCAATCTAAGCAAGTTATGATTCCTTTTCTGGTTATTTGATTATACCTTTTCATTGAATACAGACAATTGAACAAACTTTATTGCTTAAATTGATTAAATTACCTTTCAACTGATATATAATGTTATGGTATTACTCAAAAAAAAGTGGTGTTTTTAGCCATCAGACCTCAAAAATACACTTTTCCCAAAGTGTTCCCACAATTTTGGCCATTATTGTATATCCAGTCAAATATATCTCTATTAGAACATAAGGTTTGGTTCTTAGAATGGATACAAGATGAAGGATTTGGATGAAGGATTTACTTTCTCATGTCTAAGGGCTACCTGTAAACAGAAAGGGGAAAAAGGAGTGCATTAGATTCCATGTGCAATTAACATTGTTTTCCCTGATTAATCTTAAATGTATGCTATATATACATACAAACATACATATATATACGTATATATATATGTATGTATATATATATGTGTATATATATATATGTGTATATGTGCTGTTCAGCTTCCCTCGGGTATTATCCCACGTCATTGTAGTGCTGTTAAAGTTGGAGCAGCCTTTCAGCAGAATCTCATCTGCCATCATCAGGCTTCTGTATGGATGTGTGGACTCACAGCTTTGGTTTCACGAATCGAGGTGATCTATGCTGATTGGCTAGGAGTCTATGCGCTAGTGTTCAGTGGACTTAGGCAGTGTTGATTGAGTTGGCGTGTTTACTGGTTCTGCTCTCTGTCTGGTTTCTGATGGCTTTGAGTTGCTGGGCAACACTGTGTGTCCTGCTGTTGTGAGCTTTCAGTGCAGTCTTGCTTCGTGTGAAAGGACGGCTGTGCTATCGAATTAGGAAAGCTAGGTTTCACCGTGGGTGCCTGGTGGGGGGTGTTTGAGTTGGTGAGGCATCAGAGGTGAGTCTGTTTGTGCTCCAGGTGTTTGTTCGTTTGTGGGTGGATCTGAAGATCTTTCTATTTTGAGAGTGACAGGCTTTCATAGATGCATGTACAGTCTGGTGTATCTTCTCTTCTATTTCATGCTTTTCAGCGGTTCTTTTCTTTCAATCCGTATGGCTTCCTCCTGAATGACTTCTGTGTTGGGGTTTTCTATAGTGGCTAGGGTTTTAGTGCCAGTAGAAGTTGATGTTGTGACCTTGTGTTTTCATGTTGTTGACTACGTGGAGGAGAACGTGTGTTCCAGCTTTTTTACTGTATTTTTGCTGGTTCATTCTGAGGCGGGCTCACTATTCTTCATATTTGAGCTTGTCCAATGATATGTGGCCGGGCATGAAATCGATACGCAGGGAACATTCGTACTATTGCCTTGGTTTTTCCAGGTCATGTAGAAATTGACGAACAGATCACTGACACGCCTTGTCGGAGGTTACGGGAACAGAAGATCTGCTTGTAAGTTTCGACGTTGTTTCACTATTCACTCAAGTGATGATAAGAAACTCTGATATCAGACAAATAAATAGCCACCACTAGAAGATCTTCATGGACAACTAACACGAGGAACACTTGAGCCTAACCAACACATATCGTTCATATACTAAAGGACAAAGATTACATAGCGAAATTGAAGAGAGTCCTATGGGACACCACTGAGTCACCCGTCATGTGCAAAAGCTGTTCATGGAAGAATTCGAATCCTATGAGGCCCTGGCTAATGCCACCACGAAACCAAACTATGGCTAGATACTCGATGGACACATCTTGTGATTTTGGGACCCATGAAATAAGAAAACGCTAAACAATTCTAACAACCGTCTAAAGACTCTCACATGGAAACGGAGTATAAATAAACAAAGTACCATTCGCTAGATGTACTAATCACTAGGAACAGAACATGATGCAATGGCATCACCATATTACGAGAAGAGAAACACACACCAACCACTAGCCTCAAACGCCCAATCCAGCATTTGGGAACCGCGCCCTCATTAACAATATGATAACCTATACATGGAAGAATGACACCAGGACCACCTGATGCCGACACAAGATGCTACGCACCCAGCCCAAGACTCCCCACGCCTGAACAAACACTCAGCCAATCGGAATCAACAGCACAACCCCACACCAATCGAGAGTCATCACTGCAGGCGCCCCCTCAACCAATAGGAACCCACCCCCAAGCCAATCAGAACACAGCCGCCCCCACCCAGTCATGTCTACGCCCCCATGGCAGCTCTACAAGAAAAAACAGCTGCAAGCTCACGTATTTACTCCTAGTAAGCAGCAAGGCTAGACAACAGCCCTGAAGATGACGAATGACAGAGTTTCGTCGCAACGTCTCACAAACTACTTCCAAGTACTTTTAGCAGCGGAGATAGAACCCTCATCGCTTTTAAAGATCCACATAAGATACCGACCGAAAAATCTATCTTCCAGAAAACACGACACCACACAGACACACACACATCAGTATTATCATGTGTGTGTGTGTTGGCAGTGTGTGTTGGTTGCTGTTCAGCTTCCTTCGTGGTATTTATCCCGTCTATTGTAGTTGGCTTTAAAGTTCTGGACACAAGTAAGATTGCCAATACTCACAAATTCATTACATAATTGTATTTTGTGAAATTAATTTATGAGTCTTTTGGTCAACCAGCCAAATGCAGTAACCTATAATGATGTCTCAGTCTACAATGGATAAAATTAGCTTGCTACAATGCATTACAATTTACTAACAAAGACATTTGTATTTTAATAACACTGTGCAACCCATTTTGTTTATGCTTGGGCTCACATTGAAAGTCAAATTAAAAAAACCAATTCTTCCTGGGAAACTTAAAAGCTAGTCATGATCATTATTAACCGTTATCTCCAATTCTTTCAGTAGTGTAATCACGTCCCGAATTGGAGTTCAAAAATAGTTTTTTAAGCATCTCTTATGTAAAAATAGTAGAATTGCAAAAAGAATATTGTATTTAAGGGGATTTAACTACTACTTGCTGATAGACAATGAGGCAAAAGGGGGAACGACGCAAAGAACGAAGCAGAAAGGAACTTCTTCCCAAGATATGTATAGAAAGATGAAGAGAGTTAAATTTGATTGACATGGAAAGATTACATCGCTGAGGGAAAAACAATGTTACATTTGCTATTCGAAATCCTCATCAAATATGGATCACAAATTGCTATGGCATAGATGAATGGGAAATAGCAAATGAGAATTAAATAGTGGATTCGAAATTTTATCCCAGTGAAATGGGCAAGACACAATCCAATTCAGATAATTGGAAAGGTAGGAAAAAACCCGAAGAAAAAATGGGAATAGTTAATACTCACTTAAATAAGAGGAAAAAAGTAATATACCAACAAACTCAAGGAGGCACATTAATCTATTTTTTAAAGAAGAATTGATCAATGGAGCAACTAGGAAACAGAAACATTTGGGATACAATGGAAGGCAGTAACAAGAGTTATATACAGTCACTTGCTTATGTAATCCAAGAGAATAAGGAAAAATACATCCCAGAAACAAGCATGAATACACACTAAAATTAAGAATTGAAACTCAATTACCCGAGTTCTCCAAAAGGATTCAATTATAATAATTAGATAACAATAGACTAAACATAAATTAGATTTACGTTGAACAAGAGAGAATGATTATATAAATTTGAATAGCAAACGTAGACAAACTTATTTTGAGATGCCGATACAGCAGGCGAGTGGCTATCATATTTAGACTTAAAAAAGCGCCAAAGATAAATAAGAGTTGACATCAGTAATAGATGAAAGCGGGATTATGCTTCTAAATCAGAGAGATAGCACGAAATAAAGAAATTGCTCTGTAAGTATTGTTGAGAGATTTCTCTACTATATAAAGCGATGAACCTCGTTAGAAAGATAGTAGTGAAGACGATATAGTTTGGTATAGTGAGATGATGTATGATATCTCAATCACGAATGGTAGCACCTTTGCGGGGAAGATTTACTGTGCCACTAGAATTAGACTTAATAGCCACAGCGAAATTACTGTGGTGTGTGATCTATTCACCTACACGAAGATCCACCTGACTAGTAAATCTCAACAATCTCCCACGACTGAATGCATGCGATCAGGGACTGTACAAAGGGGCTACTTATCTAGAGCAGCAAATATACGAGTAAGGCCTCCCTTATGTGTCTGTGCATGCTATGTGTGCCTAGCATTATGTGTTCTTTCGAAGTCAGTGTGGCAGTCAGGAGCTGCAGAACTGACAGGAGGGGGCTGCGTCTATCATCTCTCGCACTTAGATCAGATGACGCGCTGTATGGTATTACGGGCCTCCTCCGATATTTAGTCGCAAATTTATATTACATGGCTAACCTCATTGTCGTTAACTACTGATCACAAATAATTTACGTTATTCATACCCATAGATGAAAACAAAGTAGTCTAAATAATGACATATACATGAAGACTAACATTGTGATTTTTCCCTAACCAGGCACAAATCAAGGATAAGTTGAGTAATAGTTCTTCCGCAATGTTTGCAATAGTAGGTGTATTTAGGTTTGAGACAGCCATCCAAGAGAACATACTTTGTGGCAGCTATTCGCTCATTTTGTGTCAGAATAGAGAAGGCCACGTTAATTGATATTTCTCAATTTGGTGGCAATTTTTTAATCCAATCAATAATTGATGGAAGCCTGGTTATTAGTATGATCATGGCGAGCACCACCACCAAGATCTCTTAGAATATAGATAGATATACTTATGCATACCACACGCGCTTGCAAGGTATTTTCTTATCTAAATACGAGAATATCGCTTGCCACCATAAAACTATGAGCAACGAAAGATTAAAGCGCCGCTCCGACCAGGGCTGCCGATTTGGGTACTTATCTCGCGTCCGACCTCTCTAAATTTCTGCTTTCGATTCTCTATACTTATCACATAGATAGCTTATTATAGCCGTGATTATGACAGAACCCATACAAAAGGATTAAAAGGTTACAGGATAAAGAAGAATAGTGGTTGCAAGTCATTTCGCCCCTGCTCGCTCTTTCTCATCTGAAGAACAATCATCCAAGCAGGAACAAAATGTTGATTGATGAATTAGCACAATTGGCTACCCTGGGTCGCGCTTGTCGCCAGACTAAAATTCATAGAGCGATGAAAACAAAAAAGTATATTGACCAAAAAGTTAAGACAGAAAAAACAGAAATTAGACTAGAGAGCGTCTATGGCCGAATACAAATTCGATAAGTAAAGTTTAATACTTAGATATATATAGACAGCACATTGGTAACGCCACTTTAGACGGAAAATAATTCATGTAAATGATGAACAAACAGGTAAGAAGGAATTTAGAAACACTGGAGGCAAGCTGCAACTTTCATTATTAGGCACGGATTGCTTCTATTAAAATGAAATATTCTATCCCCAAAATCTCCTTATATTATCAGACGATCCCATTCAAAGTACCACAATTCTTTTTTGAAGAACTAAAAAAAACGTAAATTAATCTGGCAAGGAAAAAACCTAGAATAAACTTAAAGTGCAATGTAGGAGAAGAGCAGGGGGGGCTGGCACTTCCAAATCTGCAGTTGTATTATAGTGCAGCCTTTAGCTATGGTATGAAGGAATGGATGAATTTAACCAATAGAAGAATATATTTTTAGAAGCCATTGACTTGCCAGAGGGTCAGGTGGACATTGTTTCTGTTATGGGATTCGTTGGAGAAAATAGCAGGAAATATTTTCACAGGTCACCTAATCAGAGATTCATTTATTGACTAATTGGAAGAAAAAATTACGGAAAAAAGAACCCGTATTTTCTTAAAATCCACCATTTTCGGATCGTTCAACACATGGGGCGATGACTTTACCCACCAAAATCTGTATGGATACTTACTACATGATTAAATATAAGGAACCTTTGAGGCATACGCAACGGAAATCTGAAATCATGCAAGAGACTTCAAGAAAGGACAAAAATTGGATCAGGTGGGCTATTCTTCAAATTCCAAGTAGATAAAACAGGACAAGAAGAATTTGGACAAATTAACAAATTTTAGCAATTTAGCAATTAGTATAAAATTTCTATCTTAGGATCAGACAAAAGAATATTACTAACAAAATTTGTGTCAATTAATTTATTAAAAGGTGCGAATGAGAAGAAGACATCTGTAAAAGGGGAACCATTGATTAGCCTGGTCAGTAGGAAATATTAGAATAGTATCACCCTAACAGAATGCGGAAAACGGTCTTGAGTGAAATAATAAAATAACAAAATCGGTTAGCATATCAACGAACGAATGCCATATAAATGTTCTTATAGATGCCACCTTCCCTCCTTCCAGACTTAGCGGAAGATTGCACCCCATCGGACCAAAATTGCTGCGAATTGCAAAAATCAAAAAAAAGAGGCGCGGGGGACTTTTCCACATATGTTGGTGTCCTGTAAACAGACAGCTCAAAATATTAAGGAAAATTGAATACTGTGGCTGGAGGAAATGACACGAGACAGATCAAATTCAAACAGAGTCCTTTCTTAGTTTTACGGATCTTGTGCATAAACAATACCAAAAAAAGTGCAAATATTTATAATAAATACATATTCTGACAGCGGCCAGATTGGTTTTTTGCAAATGTTGAAACAGGCCAATGTTTCCATCAGAGGAATATGATTATTCAAAAAAAATTCAAGTTGTGTCAGAAATGGATAAATTACAATTGGCATTAAAAAAATAAAGACATTCCCAATATACTCACAGCACGGGACGCTGTAATGGTACCAAAGATAGATTTCACGCCTTAAAATGTGCCAAAAGAGAGGATAGAATAGAACCATGCCACGATGATATACAGATATAGGTAAGGCATTAAGTGTTGTATATGATAGCATAAATAAAGGATAAAGGAAGATTCAATCAGCAACGATGTTGAAGATGAAAATGTTGTGTTAATTGTTTTCTAGTCTGTGTGTTTCTTTCGATTTTTTCTTCCTCTTTCTCTTTTCTTTTTCTCTCTTACATATTATGGTATGTGTTGTTGGTTTGCTTTTAATGTAAGATATTCTAATAAAATTTATTTTAAAAAAAGTTAATTGGATCCATTAATGGTCCTTTCCGATATATACTCAGTTTAAAAACTATATATTACCACGTGAGAAGCTCATTAACATTCTGTCAGTGGCATCGTTCTTTCGCACACTTCTTAGAACTGGTCCACGCCTCATATAGCATAGTTGATTAGCTAACTGCGATGATTCTTAGTAAGTACTGGCATTTCGATGAACAGAGATGTCTATTCTTCTCTGAACCGTGACTGAGAGCTCAATTGGTAAACTGCGCTAGAGACGGTAGTGTGTATATGTGTATGTGTGTGCTAGAACAGATTAAATTTGCTCTTTTTCTATTTCAAAGGAAAATATAGAAATGAAAGGCTTCCAAGCATTACTGACATCTTAACATGGCTTCGTAGTTCTCGTTATGAATTCCGCGTAGCCTCTACGAGGCTGTGTTAACTCTATCAGAATGTTACATAAGATGGATATAGCCAGCACTTCCCTCTCTCAAGAAATGTGGGTTATTGTAGCCTCGGCCATGATTAACATGTAGCACATCATAGAGATATATATACCATCAATAGTGACTCCAATTTTTTTTAGGTCTTCTTTACGATGCTTTTACTCTCTTGGCAGAAGCTGTGCAAAGTATGGGGCTCCTCATTAACTACAGTGCTAGGTTAGAAGTCGACTGTAAACTCAGTGTTTTAACCACTGAGCATATATAAGAGAATTTCTACATATATTATAAATTCTGACACATCATAGATGCATTTGGAAAATGTCCCTTTTGCTTCTTCCCACCCTAGCAACAGATACTAAATAATATTTTAAAATGGGCCCAGGTTTTCCTATCATATTTTTTTGCTTGTTCAATACAATGCAATACTCATTCTTGTGATTGAATTCCTTCATGTTCTCAATAATGTGATGATATTTACTGACGCAACAAGGTAGTAGAAAGAGGCTTGCTCATCTAGGGAGTTGAGAATTCATACCTGGTAGCAGAGATGTTTCTCTCTTACAACGTCAAAGATATATGATATGAAATCCATGTTCCAGGAAGGACATATGCCAGATACCTCCGTCATTCCAATTTTATTCCTGACATGAATGGGACTTCTCTGTGTCAAAAAGAAAAAAGGCTGATATATTCTCTCTTATCTGCAAGATTTTATAAGGCCAGACTTTTTATCATATCCCATAGATAGCGGACGGCTGTAGAATGCTCCATGGAGCGATCTGGCGGATAGTTAGTTTAGCCATGATATGTGTCAACCCAGGATGGATGGATCATAATGGAGTGATGTGTAACAATACGAGAAGATAAACATCTGCTTTAATTGGTATAACACAAAGATTAGATATTTCTGTACTTCACTGCGTGCCTCAAGTTTTTTGCAGAATACTCACTATCCGTCCACGCTAAGCATCGATGTGATTTGAGCGATTCATCTGTAATGTAAATGCTCACAAACTTTTTGGCGGAGAAGTATCCAAGTTCGTGTGTCTCGCCTTCTCTCCCCACACGCAAATAAAGGAAATCCAGTTACTCCTAGATCCCGATCGATTCATCCATATACGCTGCATTATAGTGGTTCCCGCATATTTGATCTGGCTTAGGATGTCCGATTCATGCTACTATAACCACCTGTTCGTGCTATACTCGATGTGAGTCACCATCGTGCACGGAAAAATGCACGTAGGCAGAAGGGAGCAGTCATAATACAAGAAACGAGAACAGATACGGACGACAGGCGAATGGCGCGGCGATTGAGAGGGCATTGGACGGGAAGTGAAAGGATGTAAAGGGGATGAGGGCGTCGCAAAGGAGTGGTGTTTTAGAAAGGGAGAAGAAACGAGTGAGTCAGCAGAGAACCTGTCATACTAGAGGTGTGATAACATTATAGGGGATGATTCTGGAGGAGCTGCACAAGGTGAGCACTCAGATCGGATATAGAATGATATAGAATACATAAGAAGCCTCTATAACACATATATGAACATAGAAGAGATATAGAGATCCAAGAGTATCTGCGCAAATCCTCTACTTTCGCGGCATACACATGTCAGCTCTAAAGCCTGTGCAGGACTGAGACCTTTCAACTCCTCTCTACGGACATTCAACTACATGGAAGAGTCTCTGTACTATACTAGCAAAAGCACGCAAAAATTTCTATTAATGGTCCGAACCACAGGGACATAGAGAAGGCATCTTGGTAAGGCACACAAGTCTTTTAGGTATGTGTAGTTACATATACTCTGCGCACTACATGGATGAGAAGCACGCACTATATCATATAGCAAGACGTACATATTTGCACGGGCATCCTCCATCATACAGTCAACGAAAGGGAGGTCGGACTAGCTCGGAGTACAGAGTTCTCTGAAGTTTCTGAATAGTCGGAATGCGGAGATGAAAAAGTAGCAAGAGTAGAATGGAGAATGTACAAGAAATAAATACTACAAACGAATGACAATGAAACTGGTTGGAGATGAGATAAAGCCGTCAATAGACCTGTTGATTCCCAATGTAAGCTTATCAGGTAGAAACCCCATCCAGGATGTATCGCAGCCGACTACGTGTGTGATTTGAAAGACAAAGGCATTGTGGAGTGGGTAAGATAGAGACCCATGAGGATTGACTTACAAGCATGAGGAACCAAACTTTGGTGACAACCAGAAAATGGACCCTTGGCTCCTACCCAGGCAAATGACCTAAGTGGCGGCTGGCATCAAAGAGGTCAGAATACATAAACAAACGAGAGAAGAATGCAGTACAGGCGTGCAGAAACAACCAACAAATTACCTAACGGGTGCCACACAACACATTCATGCATTAGTTGGTCATTAGAATGGGACGGCCATCTCGTAAGAAAATACTTGCGACGGAGCCTCACGCGACAGTGCCCTCACTGAAGAGTGCCCGGAAGTTATTATTGTTGCATGAAGGTCTTGTGTATATGAGACTACTTGGTGGAACTTCCCTACTCCCACAACGTTGGGAATAGCCCTCCAAGAAATGGACAAGTAGCAAAAGTAGCTGCAGAAGTCCAGCACAAGTCCGGGTTCCACACTTACTTTCAACTAACACCAAGGGACTATCTTCAAGCTATATCTTCTGCTCTCCTCATGGCCGCTGTATACTGACTCGAAGTTTATACGCTACATCAACCTGTTTCAGCGAACGGATTTATTTAGATGCCAGGTATACACAGCCCAGTGACAGTGTGTTAGTTTATGGGTTTCCCGATCCGAGCCCCCTAGGCCCAGACGAATCGTGCATTATGTTGTGTCTTCATCTGTGTGGGGAATGGACCGCCTTGTAACCTTACTAGTATGTCAGATCCTCCTTACCAGTCTCACCTGATGTGTGAAGAGAGATCTTCAACTACAGGGATGAATCCAGGGCTAAGGTGGAGGTGGTGGGAAGCCTTTGGCTCCTGGCCAACAGGTTTCCAGGTATTCACACACCATGCAAGCATCGCCCAGTTGTGAGGAGGATCGTGGAAAGTATTGCTGCATCTGCCAATCTATTGCATCCCGAATACCCAGTCTTGCAGAAATGCTTCAACGCCAATGGGACTGGAGTCCTGCGCGGACTGGGAGGCAGGCAAACCTGATCACCTTAAGGAATTGCTGCAGCCCAACAGAAGTTACTGAAGGGACAAGCAGCGCAACCTCCTGAACACTGGTGCAGCTGCCCAGCTGGAGCAAGTGGGAAGTGAGCAGACAGGGATGATAGATGATTCATGGATGTTTCCTTCAGGCCTGTTCAGTCACACGGATGAGTTGATGCCATGTATGTTGGGTGGGCCTACAATGAACAGTGATTAATAAGGTTGTGCTTTGTTGACATGAGTGGGTTGATGATACATTATTATTATAATAAGGGCAGTAGGCTGTTGGCACTGGGAAGTGGACCATACGTGGGAGGGTTTATCTATCCCCGCTACTAACCTTCCAAGGTATCCTCCCATTCCAATGCTATCTTAAACCCATCCCAAGGTATCTCCTGCCCATCTCCACAGTTATACCACCCAAAGGTATCCCTGCCATCCCACTGCTTCCTTACCATCCACAGCATTGACAAGGACTCTAACCATTATCTAAACAGTTCTCCACTAAGACATTTATTTAATAAATAAATTGAAGCAAGTGTCGTGAAGCAAATTAATCTTTATTAATACATAGCTGGGAAAGAAAAATGACCCAAGTACAAGTGTCCAAATAGCAAAATAACAGTCACAAGATAGCACTCCAGTCTTAGGAACTCTCTTTGGGTCCTTGGAGGCACCATACTTCGTGCCCAGTTCAGGGGTGAGGGGTCCAGGTGGCTGTGGAGGTTGCTGCTGCTGAGTGAGTGCTGGTCTGAAGCAGCCATGGGTTGCCCTGCCCCAAGTGGACAACAGGGGGACCGTGCTTGTGTTTGAAGGACAAGCTCTACAGACGCTTTCTGTGAGCCCGTTGATGTGAGAGCCGCTTCGCTCCATTTGCCATGACATGGTGGTGTCTAGCCCCAATACGGATGACATGAATGTAGCTGAGGTGGGCTTGGTGTGGGGAGGAAGGAGAGTGTAGTGGGGTGTCTTGGTCTGGCAAGCTGGGTGAGGCCTGCGTCTCGGGGGATGGTGGCATTCGGTGGCATGGGTGGCATTGGTGGCTGATGGGGTGGCATCGTGTGGTGGTGCTGACAATTCCAGTTGCTGGATCTTTGGGTGCAGTCCGGTGGTCTCTGTGTGGTGGCAATTGGTGGTTGTGAACTGGCGCTGCTTTGGTGGCATCAGGTGGCTCAGTTCAGCACCACCAACTAGCAGGTCGGCATGCGATTTACTGTGCTGTGACTGGGAGGGTTGCCTGTTGTTGCTGAGACCGTGCCTGGTAGATCGCATAAGCCTTGTAGTTAGGGCTGTGGAAAGCCTTGGGAATGGTGGCAGTGACGATCTGGGTGGGGAGCAGCCTGGCATGGGTGGAGCAGGTTCTCTTGGTCTGGAGGGTTGTGAAGAGATGGTTGAATCCTGTCCTTCACACTGAGGTATGCGTTTCGCCTTTCCATGGGCGTCTGGTCACATAGGTGAGCGAAGGCTTGCAGTTTGGGGATGGGGCATCTCGTACCACTGAGAGAAGGACGATCTTGTGCTCCTGATGGTGTCTATATATATACAGCAGGAACAGTGCGTCTCTGCCCCTCCCGGTTTGCCACTCCTGCTTTCTGTGGATTGGTTGCGTGGATGCAGGTTTGCTGTGTGGAAGTGCTGTCTCCTTCTCTCCACTGCAGTCAAGTGGGTCCTCATGCCGCATCGCACGACGGTTAGTGCAGCTGTTCGGGGGGTCTCCATCTGCACGCTCCACAGATACCTGCCTGGAACAGGGAGCTGACTCTTTGCTTTTTCCAGCAAGAGGACTGGTTCTGAGCAGGCTGCCCTGGAGAGAGGGTTGGTCGAGAGGGGCTGCTCCTCGAGGTGGCGATCTACCTCCAAAAGTGCATTTGGATCATGCACGTAGGTTCTCTGTACCTGTCAGCATTGGACCGTGGCCTGGCAGATTTTCTTGAGTGCAGCTTCCGTTCCAGGGTGTGCAGTCGCTCTCCCACGCAGCCGAGGAAGCACTCCAAAGTTGTATCCCGCGCTTCCTCTGCTTCTCTCTCAAGATGTTTGGTGTCGGCAGTAGGAACTGTGTCCCTTCCGCCATTATTAGATCTCGTTCTCCCTCAAAGCACATTGCCACCTCCTCGTGTTCCTCTTCTATGTGCATTGCCTTCTCTCTTCCTGTTCACGTGGTCTTGCCTCTTCCTCCCTCTATGGAATAAGTGCGCATATGGCCCTCTCATCAGAGTGGGCTCGAGGTTGTAGGGCGGCTGCTCCTCCACACCCAATAGCAGCAGCACACAGTAGCCAGTGCAAGAAGACAGGAACCAGCAGGACCACCACCAAGAGCACGCATACGGAGCGACAGGAGGACCATGTCAGGAGCAAAGGTGGGCCCAGCAGACCGAGGAGCACCAGCAGGACCAGGAGCTACCAGCGCACGCAGCAGGATGAGTTTAGCGCGCCGCAGGAGTACGCACCAGTCAGAGACCAAGCAGGACGGAGGAGCAGCACCAGAGTGGAGTTAAGCGGCAATTCAGCAGCAATAGCACCGAGCACCAGGAGCCAAGTCGCCCAGGCAGATTGTATCAAGCACCTAGCAGATAGCCCAGACCCAAGGAAAGGGTGCCAAAAAGTGGGGCCCTAGCAGAGTAAGCACCAGCAAAGCACGCGGGAGCAAGTTGCCAGCAGAGTGGTAAGCGACAGCAGAGCACCACCACGCAGAAGCGTATCAAGCAGAAGCACATCCAACCAGAAGCAGCATCAGCAGGAGTAGAGCACCAGCAAAAGCACCCGAGACAGGTAGGCAACGCCGCAGGAGCACCAGCAAAAGCACAGCAGCCAGTGCAGCAGAGTAAGCACAGCAGAAGCACCACCATCCAGAGCAGCATCAGCAAGAAGTGGTCCAGAGCAGCATCAGCGAGTACACGCACCAGCAGAAGCAACCAACACAGGAGCATGCCAGGCAGAGTAAGCACCAGGCAGAAGCACCAGCACCAGGTCTTCGTTGGGAGCAGAAGCACGCACCAGAGCAGCCATCAGCAGCAGCACCACCTCACCAGAAGGAGCATCAGCAGAGTAATCACCAAGGCGAGCAAACACCTCCAGTTAAGGCTGACGCGATCAGGAGAAGCACCGTGCACCAGGAAGAAGTCGTGAAGCTGTACCACTTCCGGCGGCAGCAGAAGCCCCAGCAGAAGCAGAAGTCAGGGCCGAGGGACGTGGTGTCCTCTTGCTCAGGGTGGCAGCAGGATGCAGAGCTTCCATTTTCTTTCATGGTTGTTGGGTTGCTGCGCTGGTTGGCTGGCTGGCTGGAGATGCTGTGTCTGGGAAACAGGTCTTTCCTCAGAACTGGTGACCCCATGCTTGGGAAGTTGCTTTCTCCCATAGTTATTCGTGGGGCTGATGCAATTCATCCTCCCGCGAATGCGCAGTGAGATGTCTAGGGCATCGCTAGGCTTCCGAGGATCCGTAGGCTTCGCTGTGCATCCGTTCTCCACTGGCATCTGCTCTGCTATCACTACTTTCTGTTCCCGGTCTGCTTTTCTGTTGCTCCCTGGAAGCCTTCGCGGATTGTGCATCCGCCCCATCCGGCGGTCCATCCGCTAGGCTTCTGTGGAGTATCTGCTTTACATGCCGCCGCTGTGTCTCCCTCCCGTCATTCCATTTCCGTGTATGTCCGCTCTGGTTATGCACAATTTTTGCCCCTATTTGAGAGCGGGAATAACAACGGACTGGAGGATGGAACATTTTTCTCGTCCGCTGTGTCCTTTTTACAAATATTTTGCATCCATCGGCCAGTGTGACAGGGCCTTTTTATGGGAAGCTTCACTTGGGGAAAACGTTATCTTATTTTCCATTTAACACTACTGGGACTATGGAATTGAAGTAAGCTGAGGAAAAATCTCTGGGGTAGCTGAAGCACATAGGTACTTTGCTGGAGTTAGCAGCTTTCTATTAGTCAGATAACAAGAAATATTTGTTTGAAAAGTCAATTTCAATGTCACCAACTCATCCTTTGCTTCCAGATCATCCAGATTGACATAGGAGAAACATGGAGAATCACAGCAGCAAAATTCACTATAATATGAGCTAACAATGGATTAGCAAATAGAGATCCTTAACTACGAGGGCTAGAAGGGAAAGCAACCCAAGTTCTGTTCTTATGTTTTACATGCAGTTAAGGGTTTAGATTTAACTTTTTGTGGAGAAATACAGTATATTGGAACAATATGAACAATGTGGACATTTTTGACTTTGGTGATGTTAATGAATGGTCTTGGGTATATAATGTCCTCCTTGTAAATAAAATAAAAACCCAATAGGCAGCCCTTTTTCAGAAGTTTTCAATATTTCTTCCCTTTGAAGATCTGGAAAAATAGAAAGTCAGCATAAGATATTCTGGTGGATTTATTCAATGACCATGTAAGTATTAATGCTAGGAATGAGCATATTTTTGATTATCAATATTTGTAGTTTGTAGTCCTTTTTTTGTGAAGTTGAAGGCCATATTGGAAAGGTTGATCATGTACAGTCTTCTGCTGCTTGTAATGGTCTGTGTGTGTGTGTGAGAGAGAGAAAGAGATAGAGATTTTAATTTTCCTTGAGTATTTATTATTTGTTTTAGTATAATTATTTTATTGACATCATTATTTATAAAATAATAAAAAGTATTTTATTATTTGATAATTTTTTTGTGATCTGATTTTTATGAGTTTCAATTGCTATAGTGTTAGTAAACTCTCCCAGCTTGATGTCATTCGCAAATTGAATGAGTTTCCTTCTATCCCTCATCTGGATCATTTCTGATTGCATGCATAACATTTTTTAGAAACAATGAAATGCAATTTTCTTAGTTTTGGTTTGGAATCCACATTTTAACTGTACTGTATATATCCATAATAAGACATACATAATCTCTAAGATTTTCATATGATTTTATGAGAGAAAGACTTTCAGAGTTTAAGGTAAATTTGGAAATTTTGATTCTTGTTACTCCATATTAATCTTATTTAAAGCCCAAATTACCAGGTTCACATATTTAGTTAGGAGTAGAGTTCACTACAAATTTCAGTGTAAGCAAAAGAATGTGGATTACTTATATCAGAATCAGATTGATCTACATATCCTTTCACAGACCATCATATTTTATGCTATTATGAACATGAAATGTATTTCATAGGTACAACATAGTATGTAACAATGGTGGGATTCATTTTTTTTTCTGCCGGTTCCATGGGCATGGCTTTGCGGGTGTGGCAGGGGAAAGGTACTGTAAAATCTCCATTCCCACCCTCCTCCAGGGTAAGGATACTATAAAATTCCCATTTTTTCCCCATCCCACTAACCTGCTTTCCAGCTCTGTTCTCCTGTGCAGGGCAACAAAAGAAGACCCAGCCAATCGACTGGGACCTGGGAGGTAGAGAATAGTAGATGGGGGCGGGGCCAGTCAGAGGTGGTATTCTGAACTACTCAAAATTCCCACTACTGATTCTCTGAACTACTCCAAATTTCTGCTACCGGTTCTCCAGAATTGGTCAGTACCTGATGAATACCACCTGTGTATATAAGAGTAACAAATGATAAGTTAAATGAAAATCAAATTGAATTAAGACACTAATGCTTCAACACATGGAAGGATTTACATCAGATATAGAAAAAAAGTTACATTTAACTGAAGGGAAAACTGTAATGAAAGTTGACATAAATATAAGAACAATTTTCTGTGCCATCTGGAACAGAACCCTAATTTGCCAAGAGAGTTGTGCTTGTACACAAGACAATGCAAACTTTATTTCTCTATAAGATCTACTAAATGAATACACAATTTGGGCAGAAATGGCATTGGGACCAGTGTGTTTTTTCTATTCTCTAACCAGTTTTAAGCTGCACATGTTTTAGAAAATTCTAAAAACTACTGTATATTTAGCCTAAAACCTTTGCATAAACAAGAGTTTCTTGAGGGTCAGAAAAGTCAAGATAGACACCATACAAACAAAAGACTGTTTTTACAAGCATCACAACATATTAAAAAGGTAGAACTTTGATCACATTGCATCTTCCACACCCACACTTTTAGGATACTCACTGCAAACATCTACTCAGTGATTTTGAGGATGCTAAGAGTGAAGCTCCCACCAAATTATCTGGAGAAAAAAATACTGTGATGTTCAGTTGGTTGTGGATGCAACAACAAAAAAGAAACATTTGTAATGCATTGTTACTTTGGAAGACTATGCATGTGTCAACCCTGAAGCTGGCCTGACTGATGCAATTTTGAGTTTTCATTGCTGACACACCAGAGAAGAGGAATAGGAAAGGGGGAATAGAATTGGTTGGGGTGTTGTAGCAAAAACAAAATACATGGGAACCAAGGACATTCCTGTAGGTGCTGAAAGAAGTGACTAGAATCACCTAGAAACTGGACAGTATCCTTATTGGACCATGTGACTGTTTGGAGAAAGTGACAAATTTTCACTTTTAATTAGGTGAAAAACTGGGAATATTCAGAGTCAGTTTTCATCAGCCTGCGCCAATATAACATATCCAGTAAACCTATTCTTTGAGGAAATGGCCTGCCTCAGAGTTTTGTTTGCAATGGGTATGTTATTTGGAACCCTGTCACTTAATTACAAAGCAGAAATTTCTGGAAATATTAACTAAATTTTAGATTGCATATTAAAGTGACTTGACAATAAATGTGAAATCAATAATGAAAAAGATTTTAAAATGACTTAGAAAATGATGTTTCACAGTTGCTGTCAACATTTTATATTAGATTGGCTTTAAACATGGCTCTCTTCCAGAGGTGGGATTCAAATTGTTTTACTACTGGTTCAGTGGGTATGGCCTGGTGGGAGTGCTTTGCCTAATGCCGGCGCTTTTGCCACACCAACTGATATCTGCAGCACCAATCAGCTGAGAGGATAAAGAAGAGAAAAGCACAGGGGTGAGTGGGAGGGCCGATCTTGCACTTTTCTCTTTGTTTTCCTCTCAGCTGATTGTCGGCTTTGTTTTACTACTGGTTCAGCCGAAGCAGGCTGAACTGGTAGCATACCACCACTGCTCTCTTCCGACAGGTACAGCAGCTGAGTTTATCAGTTTATCCTTTCCCCAAAATGCCTAAAATAGTACACCCAGCATGTTGCTAATGGAGCAAAGAGTGACATTTTTTAGGCCAATGATCAAGTGCTTTGCTTTGATCAGTCCTTTATTTTTCCTTTATAGAACAACTTTTCATCATAATTTCTTTGATTCCAGAGAGGACCAGAAGGTTACAGCTTAATGTTCATGAAATTGCTAGTTTTAACAATATGACATTTTAATCACCATTTGCACTCTTAGTTTTTTTAAAAAGTTTTTTTTTTAGAGTGTGACTTTCATAGACTTTTCTTACATCTAACATAATTCTTTTGTTCTCTGCTCCACTTTGGGAATTCTGCCTTTGTATATGATTGCCATTCTCTCAGATCCTAAAATTACTTTAAATCTTAAAGAGACTACCTATGGGTGACTTTTCTAGTCTAAAAAATACCCTAAAATAGCACAGCGGGTGGCTTGAATCTTTTGATATAATACTGAATAAACTTGAATTTTATAAGATTTTAGAAATATCTTCTGATTTATTACACAGAACCTCTTTTATAAATGCATACACCTTATTATGAGCAGTTGTAGTTTTTTAATGTAAATGATTAAAGTGGTTATATATAAGAAGTATTTTTGAAGTTCTAAGAGTTTCAATGAATATCAAGTAAGATTAAGTCAAGGAATTTTATTTTGCTGCAGTGGCACTGCCATTCTTCAATACCATTCTGGATTTTTATTTACAGATTCTTTTGCATTTTTAATGGATGAAGTTAGCCCTATTGCAGGAGCCAGTTCTGATTTGTTCCTCCTCCTTTGCTGGTGCCGCAACCCATAAAAGATAATGTATTTCCAATTACCCGAGGCTTGTATATCATTATTTAAATGAGCCAAATCATTGCATTGACATGTGATGATAATTTCATGCCACATGTTTCTTCAGTCATCAGAGTTTGTTGGCCAGCCTGTGGCCTATTTACAAAGCATCATAAAAGGTCCTAGGAGACACCTGGGAGCTCTTCTCCAGCTCAGAAGTATAATTTTCACTTAAACTCTTCAAAGTAGACTTTAATGATCTCCAAGCATCAGATCTGTCAGATAGAAGGACAAAAATAATCATTGCTGATAACTAAATGTGCCTGGGGAACTGAAGTTGTACAGCATGTGCTGCGAGGAAAGGAGAATATCCAAAGGAAGGAGAATATCCAAAAGGTAGAATATGAGATACTGGCAAAAGAACAGCTGAAGCATGGGTGTCAAACTTAAAGCATCAAGTTCCCGTCATTTGATGTTTCATGATTTTTTTTCCATTTGTGCAGCTAGGCTGGGCTTTTTCTGCGATGAAATTATTGCTCTCGCCCTGCCACTACTCAGATTATTGTATCATGTAAGTTTCATTTTAAAGAAGAATAGTACATGAAAATTTTAAGCCCCTGTCACACAGCACCAACGGATGGAAAGAGTATGTAAAATGGAGAGAAACACTTGTCATCCGTTGGTTAACGCGATGCTTCCATTCTGTACTCACTGCGTCCGTTTTTCATACTCGCTATCCGTCCAGCATCCGTCTACTGACATTTCATCAGTTTGGAGCTGCACAAAACTTTTTGAGCGGAAAATGTATCCAATGCATCCATTCTGCTCTGCAACGCATACGGAGAACATCCGTTCTACATCCGTTGTCATCCGTTACGCATCCTCTCTATATCCGCCTAAGCATCCTCTGCGCATCCGCATAACTCAAATCCACTCCAGCAGAAAACGGACACAGGGAGGAAGTGAAACGGATGTGGAATGACATGCAGCATTAGTAGCATGGACGGAGAAAGGATGAAAGCAGATGTAGATCGCAAACAAAGCACTAAAACGGAAAAAAACGTTCACATAGGGACGTATCTCGGATATTTAGGATGTCTCCAGGATGCCTAGAGGATGCAAAAAGACACCAAGCAGAAAAACTATATTTCCATAAAAAGGGGGAGGAACTCACCTGGAATCTCATTTTCAGTCCAGCAGCACTGCTGTGCAGACTCTTCAGCCTTCACCTGCTCTTGCTCTTCCACAAGCATGCTCAGCATCATCTTGCTCTTGCTCTTCATCTCCACCATGGATCGTCACACACTCCTTTTGGTAGCCACCATCATTCTACAACAGTGCGAAGCATCTACAGGCTCTTTCACCTGTTCTACGCGAAGAAAAGGAGGCATCCCAGAGGTGTCTGGGTCAGAAGATGGATCACCAAAAGAGCAGAGTACGGACTGATATAACAAGCTGATGGTGGAGCTGAGGAACGAAGACATTTGTGCATTCCAGAACTTCATGATGATGCCCGCCAGCCATGTTTGACGAAAGTTGTGGAGCGGCTAAGACCCAGGTTGACCAAGCAGAGCACCAACTTCTGGCCCAGCCTGGACCCTGGACTCAAGGTGACACTGACTCTGCACACCTGGCTCAGGGACCACGTACAGGAGCATGCAGTATGGCTGGAGGGTGCCACAACAACACCATCAACATTGTGGTCAGAGAAAGTGGTGCAGGCCATCATGGAAGAATACCTGGAGGACTCCTCCAATACCCCTCCACTGAAGAAGGCTGGAGAAAGTTTCAGAGCAGTGGTATCAGAAGTGGAACTTCCCCCACACCGTTGGAGCCCATAGATGGCAAGCACGTTGGCCTGCAAAGCTCCGCCAATCAGGGTCCACTTATCACAACACAAGGGCTTCTTCAGCATCATCCTCTTTTGCCATGGTCGATGCTGATGAACAAGTTCTGTACATCGATGCTTCAGGCAACGGCTCATCTTCAGATGCCCAGGTAACAACGCCAGTCACCTCAAGGAGAGGCTGGAACGCAACTCATCATGGCCTTCCCAGATCCAGACACCCTGCCCAACGACACACAAGCTGTGCCCTACTTCATCATGGGGGATGACGCCTTCTCCCTCAGAACCTAACCTCATGAAGCCCTGCACTTCCAGATGCGGGTGGTGGAGACGCCTTTGGCATCCTGGCAACAGGTTCCAGGTACTTCTCACCACCATGCAGCATCGCCCAGAGACCGTGAGGGCACATGTGGAAGCTTGCTGCATCCTGCACAATCTCATGCGCACCCGCTACCCCAGTCTTTGCAGAACAGCTCGTGGGACCTCCAACAAGGCAATGGGGACATGGAGCCTGGGGAATGGAGGGCAGGGCAAACCTGAGAGACACTGTGGATGTGCAAGCCCCAAACAGAGCTTCACGTGAAGGGAAAGAAGCGCAACCTCTGAGACACTGGTGCAACTCCCAGCTGGAGCAGTGGAGTGGCAGAGCAGGATGATAGATGATTAAATCGATGCTTCCTTCAGCCTATCTCATCACACTGATGCGATTGTGCCATGTATGTTGAGTGGCCCTACAATGAACAGGGCATTTAATAAAGAGTTGTCTTATGTTGAATGTGTGGATCAATGAATTAAATTTTTTATTGATAATAAAGGGCCAAGTGTGGCACCTGGAGGGTGGACCAAAAAGTCCGCACTATGCTTGCACTGGAGGTTTATCTAATCCCACAGCTATTACCCATCCCAAAAGTATCCCTGCCCATCCCACAGCTATTACCCATCCCAAAGGTATCCCTACCCATCCCACAGCTATTACCCATCCCAAAGGTATCCCTGCCCCATCCCACAGCTATTACTCATCTCAAAGGTATCCCTGCCCATCCCACAGCTATTACTCATCCAAAGGTATCCCTTCCCATCCCACAGCTATTACCCATCCCACAGGTATCCCTGCCCATCCCACTGCTATCTTAACCCATCCCACAAGCATGCAAAGGCTTAAACCATTTCTAAAAGTTTCCACCAAGAGTTTATTGACTAAAAGAACTGAACCAAGTGTGTGAAGCAAAGATAATCTTTATTATAACAAAACTGTAAAAGAAAATGACCCAAGTGTCCCAAGCAAAGATAAAGTAATCAGGTAGCAACCCAGTCTCTGCACTCTTCTCAGTCACTCTGAGGTGTGCCCATGGTGTCAGGGGTGAAGGGTCCAGGTTGCTGTGGAGGTGGCTGCTGCTGGAGTGCTGGTCTTGAGGCGCCATTGGGGTGCCTGGCCCGAGAGGACAACAGGGACGGTGTCTTGAGGAAGCTCTCAGACAGCTGACTCAGTCTGTGATGTTGAGAGCCCCTTCCTCCAGGACATGGGGTGTCAGCCCCAAAACCGATGACAGATGTTCTGAGGCCGGGCTTGGCTTTGGTGGAGTGGAAGGAGGAGTATAGTGGGGCTGTCTGGTCTGCAGGTGAGTGAGGTGAGGCATGGGTGGCATCGGTGGCATGGGTGGCATCTGTGGTGTGGTGGCATCTGTGGCATGGGTGGCATCGGTGGCGTCGGTGGCATCGGTGGCATTGGTGGCACCAATGGCATAACGATGTACCTGTGCCTGGACTGGGAAGGGCCTGCCTGTGCTGCTGGAGCTCCTGGTACCATAGCCTTGGTAGGTGAGGGCCTGTGGAAAGCCTTGAAGGGCAGTGACAATCACCTGGGGTGGAGGAGTGGACCTGGATTGGGTGGAGAGGTTCAGCTGGGTCTGGAGGGTTGTGAAGAAGACCAGTGATCCTGTCCTTGATCCCTGGTACTGGGATTCGGACATGTCCAGGAAGGGTCTGGTTGACGTAGGTGAGGAAGGGCTTAGGTGGAGATGGTATGAATCGGTGTATATACCAGCTGAGAGAGGAGAACTACGCTGCTTCTGATGGCTGTCACTTATCTCCAGCAGGACAGTGTGGCTCTACCCCTCCGGTCTGGCTCTCTGCCTGCTTTCTGTGGAGGTGGAGCTGGGGTGGATGTGGGTTGGTCTCTGGTGGAGATGCCCTCTCTTGCTCCCACTGCGTCAGGGTGTCCTCCACACGCTCCGCCATGGGGAATGCAACTGTCGGGGGGTCTCCGTCGTGGCACGCTCCACATGATACCTGCCTGGACACAGGAGCTGACTCTTGGCCAGAAGAGGACTGGCTCTCTGTAGGCTTGCCTGAGAGAGAGGGTTGTCAGAGGGGCTACTCCTCGGTGGCAGATCTCACCCTCCAAGAAGCTGCACTTGGCCATCACATAGGTCTCTCAGTCCGTCAGCTTGGACCATGGCCTGGGCCAGATTTCTTGGGGTGCAGATTCCTGTACCAGGTGTGCATGTGCTTCCACCAGCTGAGGGAGCACCTCTGAAGTGTAGCCGGCTCTCCGCCTTCTCTCTCCAAGCAGCCTGCTTCCTTTTGGTGTCTTGATAGAGCCTGTGTCTCTTCCGTCAAAGATACTCATTCTCCCTCAGCCAGATCGAGCACCTCATCCTCATGTTCCTCTTTGATGATTATTGCCTCCTCTCCCATTCTTGTTCTCACGTATGCCTCTTCCTCCTTTGGCAGGGCCATCTGGGCCCTCATCAGAGGGGCTTCGAGGTTGTAGGGCTGCTCCTCCACACCACCACCAGCAGCAGCAGCAACAAGAACAGTAGAAGCAAAAGTAGGACCCAGCAGCACCAGCAGAACCAGCAGCACCAGCGCACCCAGCAGCACAGCAGACCATGGATATCATCAGCAGAGTAAGCACCAGCAGGACCAGCAGAACCAGGACCACCAGCAGGATCAGCAGGACCAGGACACCAAACAGCACCAGCAGCACCAGCAGCACCAGCAGCACCAGCAGCACCCAGCAGCACCAGCAGAAGCACTAGCACCAGGAGCAGCGCCAGCAGAGTAAGCACCAGCAGAAGCCCCAGCAACCAGGAGCAGCGCCAGCATAGTTAAGCACCAGCAGAAGCCCAAGCACCAGGAGCAGCACAGCAGAGAGTAAGCACCAGCAGAAGCCCCAGCACCAGGAGCAGCACCAAGCAGAGTTAAGCACCAAGCCGAAGCCCAGCACCAGAGCACACGCCAGCAGGAAGTAAAGCACCCAGAAGTCCAGCACCACAGAAGTAAGCACAGCAGAAAGCCTCAAGCCACTATAAGCAGCTCAGCAGAGTAAGCCCCAGCAGAAGCCCCAGCACCAGGAGCAGCGCCAGCAGAAGCTCCAAGCACCAAGAAGAGTAAGCACAGCAGGAAGCCTCAAGCACCAATGAGCAGCTCCAAGCAAGTAAGCCCCAGCAGAGCCCCAGCACCAGGTAGCAGCGCACAGCAGAAAGCTCCAGCACCAGAAGAGGCGAGCCCGAGCAGCAGAAGCCCCAGCAGAGCAGATCAGGCTAGGGGTGGGATGGTGGCCCTGTCCCTCTGCCAGGGCTGCAGAAGATGCCACAGGGCTTCCTCTTCTTCCATGGTTGTTTGGCTGGCTGGCTGCTTGCTGGACGCTTGTTGTCTGGCAGAGGTTCTTTCCTCTGAATGGTGACCTGCTTGTGAGCTGTCTTCCGCTTTATATCCACGGGGGCTGACGCAAATGCATCCTCCCCACATGTGCATGTGAACGCTTTTGCATTGCTAGTCATCTGCTAGTCATCCACTAGGCTTCCGCTCTGCATCTGCTTCCATCCGCTCGGCCATCTGCTCTGCATCCGTTCTTCCATTGCGAGTCCGCTTCACTGTGCTCCCCTGGAAGCCCTGCGAGATGTGCCATCCGCTTCCATCCGCTTCAATCTGCTTAGGCTTCCATGGAGCATCCACTTTTCCATCCTGGCTACTCCTCCCCCGTCCATTCTTCGTTGTTGTCCGCTCGCTTATGCAAATTTGGGGCACTTTTGAGAGTGGATAACAACGGATAGAACATTTTCTCGTCCGCTGTGTCCTTTTTACATACGTTTTGCATCCATCGGCCTATATGACAGGCCCTTTATATTGTTACTTAAAAATATTTGTGTTGTATAGAGATGTCATCAGATTTTTAGAAATGTTTACAATGAAGGAAAAGCCATGTGTTCAATGGATTCTTATTTAAGCAAGCATCAATTTATCATTTTATTTACACATAGAATGGAATGTTAGAATTGTCAAGCAATCTTCACTTCAGTTAAAGAAGTTCAGATTTGGCATTTACTTCTCCAAAAGGCTAATCAAAATATTTTGATATCAGATACCGAAGTTGAAATTTAGCAATTACAAAAACAAGCAAAATGTTCAGTTTTGGTGTCTACATTTTCTAGAGTACTGGTAAAATTCTAGTCTGAGTTTTCCACATCAGGTATAAAACATTACTGTTTATTATTTCTTTAGCTTCATTATATTTATACCATGCCTAGGAGTTCCAAGTGCATAGCACTTCCATGATCTGGGGATTGGGGACCCCTGTTCTACAACATTCTAATATTCATACTTTTTTTGGCAGTGCAGAATGTGAAAAAGAGAAAAGGATGTGAAAGTTTATGGGTGTCACATATCAATTATTGTGTGAGGGATCAATTATGTAACTAGAGATTAGCCAAGATGTTTAAGATGTCCGTTGAACAAACTTTTTCAGCTTCTTTTTCTCATTCTCTGGGGAGAAAAAAGGCCTGCTTACATTGTATTTCTTACCATTTCTCACTCCCCTCTTCCCAGGTTTCTATGGTTATGTTAAATCTGGTTATTGTGGAAGATACGTTATGATCACCAGGAAGCTGACAAAGTTTCATAAAAGAATCAGCTTTAAAAAATGAACCAGGAAGTGGGGAACCTACTAGCAGTTTTCTAACATATATATGATAAAGTAGATGACTTTCCCAATCCTGAAAATATAAGCAGGGTTGGATTTTTAAAAATACTTGGATGACTACTAAAAAATCCTAAGGCTAGAATGGAATTAATTTTTCTTTTAAAAAATCTTTAAAGAAAGAATGCCAAACCACATATTTTTGCTGCCAAGAAAACCACACAGATATTTCCCTGAGATGACCCTCAAACTGAGAGTCATTATTTGTGTTAGCATGTGATTCTGTCTTTCTGAAGCACATAAGTAGAATCCTCAAGACTATTAACTCATCCATGTTTTATTAGATCAGTATAAACCTCCTGGTTTGAAGGTTTTGAAGTTTGGTTCTATTGTGGTAGTGAATTCATTTTAAGTGAGGGGCAACTCTGTGTGACTTGAAGGAGATGGTGTTGCATCCCCTCTTTAAGAAGCCATCATTACACACAATGTTTCTGGACAATTTTTTTAATCTCCAAACCTTTTCTTTTTGGACCAGATTGTTCAGAAAGTATCCTGACCCCACAATCCTTTAAAACTAATCTTGAAAGCCTGTTTTCTTTTTTACCTTTTTCTGTGGGGTATACTTGTATTAGACTATATTGTCTGATATAGATTATACATAAAGTGATTGTTCTCTTTATGTGTTTTTTCTTTTGGTTTCTTTTAATTAAATAATTTTAAATTGTACACCAACAGAATCACTGCTCAGCTGACCCTAATCCTAACCCTTTATAAATAAATATAAATATCACTTGTGATGACATTATGATGCAACTAAAGATTCTTCCCCACTTTAACTCTTCTGTGGGCCATGAAGCTCACACATCTTTCACTTTGCTCATGAATCTGCTTTCTTGCCTCTATTTCATCTTAATTTGAGTCTTCTCAGATCATGGATAAAGTGACAGTAAATTATTGCCCCATACCCTAGATGTCAGATAGAAGTCACCTTAATGTCATGCATGTTGTAATATCTCATGTAAATGACACAAATTATATTCCCTCTCCCTCTCTCCCTTTCTCTCTCTCTCTCTCTGTGTGTGTGTGTGTGTGCGTGATGAATAGAATAAGATATTCATATTGTATAGAAATTTCAATACTGAAGTCTCATCATTCTCTATAAGGCTGTATGCTGAATGATCATTGTCTACCTTTTTTTTTTAATCACAGGCTTTTAGATAAATTCTTAACTTTTGAAAGGTGATTGGTTGATTTAATGTCACTTCAGACTCCAAATGTCAAGACATGTAACATACATTAGAGGACTTCAAATAATCAAAATTATCAGACGTATCAAGAAGAATATCAATGATAAATATCATTGATATGAATTCAAATAGTAATATCATAAAACTACAACATAACATCAATCCATTTTAATAGTTTGATATAGTGAACATAAAATCCAGTTTTTCAGCTTGGACTTCAGTCACTGAGTGCAAGACCCTCAATATTGTATCTAAAATAGATCTCACGACTTAGCGGTTTTAAGGAAGAAACAAGCATGTTTTATTCTTTTTCCCAACCACTCCTATAATAAAAAATAGGTAACAAGTATGCAACCTATGATATATATTAGTATATTCTGTATTCCCACTCTTTATACATAGCCAGCAGTGACGACCTATTCCTCAGGCCACAAAAAAGTTGAATTTTAGGCCTACTGAATTTCTTGACTTTGACTCATTGTCGGATTCCATGTGGGATATTGATTTGGTTTGAACCAAATGGGCTATATATCATTGGTAGGAGTTGGTTTTTTTTTTTTTGTTTACTGCTCAGAAGCATAATGGTTCTATTTATCTTTAAGAAAAGCTTTGGTCTTTACATTTGGCTTTTGTCATTTAGAAAACATACCCTGCACATCCCCTGAAAATAACCAGGAAAGAGAGATTCTGTCAATGCTGTTTTTACTAAATTTATCACCTTGGTCAACACACGTTTTGTTCAGCACTCCACTATATTGATAGAAAATGTTTCCACAAGTATTTTTCTATAGTCTCTTTTCTTACTCATCTCCAAACTTATAGATATTTAATATATACTTCCTACTATGCTTTTGCAAATAACACTTCTAAGGAATGTGTATTTTTGTGTTTGGTTTTCTGATACATAAAAAAGTATCAAAAAAGCGAGGCTGGATCTAACGCTAAAGCTAAAAATGACATAAACTGGAGGGCCAGACAACTTACAGAGTGAGTGCAGAGGCTGTGAATGTTGTGTGCAAGCTGAAGGCATGGATAAAACTACCATCAAGATAACATCAGTCAGATTACTGGGAAACAGAACACTTAAAAGTTGGGAAATGAAGAGGCTGGAACAATTACTGCCTCATTTAGCTTGTGAGAAGGAGGAGGAGAATAAGGAAACTAATAACTAGAACTACATGATAATAAATGTAGGAGATAGAAAAAAAGATAAACAGAAGATAGAGTGGAAGATATATGGCAGAGCAGCTAAGACACACATCAAAGGACAAGATTTTCACTAACTAGCCGGTATATGTGGGAAATCTAGTGAAACAAATTCTATTAAATGGATGAAAGGAGAATGATCTTAGTTCTTATAGGTAAAGTAAAGGGATGTGGTGGCTCAGTGGCTAAGACACTGAGTTTGTCAATCAGAAAGGTCAGCAGTTCAGCGATTTGAATCCCTACCACTGCGTAACAGAGTGAGCTCCTGTTACTTGTCCCAGCTTCTGCCAACCTAACAGTTCAAAAGCATGTAAAAATGCAAGTAGAAAAATATGGAAGGTAACAGTGTTCCATGCGCCTTCGGCATTTAGTCATGCCGGTCAAATGACCACGGAGATGTCTTCAAACAGCGCTGGCTCTTCGGCTTTGTAACGGAGATGAACACTGTCCCTAGAGTCGAAAATGACTATCACATATGTAAAAGGGGAACCTTTACCTAAAATAAAAGAAATTCTGGGAGAACAAGGAGCAACAAGACAGAATGGAACAGAACTAAAGCATAAACTCTCCAATTGAACATCATACAATTATCTGGACTGGGGACAGGAGGGTGAGCCAACTGAGGAATGTTGGGAGAACAGATGAAGAGAGCTAACTATGCATGTAAGATTGCATTCTGAAATCTTCTCTTCAATTTCTATACTTATTGCTTCACTAATTCAATGTACAGTAAGTATACAGTATTAGTGTTTAAATATTTATTTATCAATCTTATTTATATATCTGACCAGCTGTGGTGCCACAGTGGTTAGAATGCAGTATTGCTGGCTAATTCTGCCAACTGCTAGCAGTTTGATCCAGATTGGCTCAAAGTTGACCCAGCCTTCCATTCTTCCAAAGTTGGTAAAGTGAGGACCCAGATTTTGGGGGCAATATGCCAACTCTATAAACCATTTAGAGAAGGCTGTAAATAATTGTGAAGCAGTATATAAGTCTAAGTGCCATTGCTAAGTGCTCCTATCCAAGAAACTTTGGAGAATGAACAAAATAAAAACAAAGGGTTTTATTAAGACAAAAAGCAACTAAAACTGCATCAAAGCTCAATAAATATATGAAGTCAGTAGATGTAGACATCTGTACCAGAATTCCCATGCTAACATCCCAACCATAATGCCTGGAGATAACATGCCAAGAAAGTTCACCTATTCTCTTAGAAGATATTTTGGTTGTTATACAGATTTCCTGAACTGTCAGAGCTGATATCCCTACCCATTCTTGATTGGTCATTTATGAAATGTGTATTAGAATATTTAATAGCTTATTCAGTGATAAAACATCACAATTATGCTGATTGGTACCACTGAGTCTTATCTTCTATATATGGTTAAATGGAAACCCTTCAGTGCAATTATTGAGTTTTAATGACATTGCCAGAGTGCTCTAATAAGTTTCCTACTCTATCTAATATTATTGCAAATATTATTGCTAATTATTTTTGACTTTGCTATCAGAAATAGCTTTGTTAAATCAGTGCTAACCCTGGCTCTACCAACAAACTCACATGGCTATTAACTCTCCTTAATTCTTGTTTTGTCTTTGCTTAGATAAGGATATTAATTTTCTTTTGCTATAATCAAAGCCAGAGGCTTCAACTTGGATGGAAAGAAATAGCTAAGAACACAGAACTAAGATAAATGCACCTGGCTTATGTTGTGACAGTGTTTCCATAGGTACAGCTTCAAAATATAGCTGTGTCTACTTAGAGATAGTTATATTGGGCAAGGAGGCCACAGTAAGCAATTTTAAAATCATGTTGATATTGATAAGACAACTGCACCTGTTGCCTGACTAATGAAAAACCAGCAGAGATATTCATCTTTGATTGATATGCCTGAAACCAGGTCAATATCTGTTGAGGTAATTCCCCATTAGGAGAATGAGAGCATACAGGGAGACGTATAGAGAGTAGTGTTGGAATAATACACACTCAGTACACAGATACACTGTACTGTTAATGAAGGTTTTTACTTCCAGAAAGGCTTAAGCAAAGTCCAAAATAAGCAGTCCAAAANAAAAATACACTCTCTTTATCTTCTGAGACTCAGACTAAGACAAACCAGGTTTCTGGCTCCATCTTATGGCCATTTGAGAAAACACACCCAATTGCATGCTCTTGCATTCCCTTAAAGAGATAGTACTAAAATGTTTATCCTGGTTTATATATTTCTAACCCAAATACCTGTTAGGTGTTTCATATTCCTAACAATATCTATAGTAGCAATGGGAAAGCTCTTGTTTATTTATGTTAAACCTGTACACTGTTTTTCATCAAGAGCTCAAGGTGGAATCTCTCCTAAAGTTTTTTTTTTCCTCTCACAATTGGGGAATAGGTTGGATTGAGATACTGTGATTGGCTTAAGTTGCTTAAATGTTGTAGTTCCATAACATGAATTTGAAAATCTCTTATAATCACCATCCAATTTCTATTATGAATATATGAAATCTCCAAATGTATGGAATTTTAGATAGTCCAGTAAGAAACCCTTGAAAAAAGTTCAAGAATATTTTAAAAATTTCTTTTTTGAAATCTTGCGTTGTTATTCAGTAATGGATATGGTGATGCCAGTGATAGATGTAACTGTTGTTGATATAATCATTGGAAACTTTGGAGTTATTGACAAATGAAACCATTGTCATTTCTGTGTACCTCTTTCCTATCTCCCTTCTAATCATTAAGTATTAAGTTATTACTATGTAAAGCACACTAAACTCAATGGTGGAATTCAAAAAAAAGTACTACCAGTTCTGTGGGCATGGCTTGGTGGGTGTGGCAGGGAAAGGATACTGCAAAAATCTCCATTCCCTCCCCATCCCTCTAACCTGCTTTCCAGCTCTGTTCTCCTGTGCAGGGCAACAAAAGACGATCCAGCCGATCAGCTGGGACTTGGGCAATAGAGAATAGATGGGGGAAGGGCCAGTCAGAAGTGGTATTTGCCAGTTCTCCGAAATACTCAAAATTTCTGCTATCAGTTCTCCAGAACCGGTCAGAACCTGCTGAATACCACATCTGGATATAATGTTCTATGCATCATTCACCCAAGAGAAAGAGATCCATAATTATCCAATTCTCCCTTGCCAATCGTTAACATTACACTAATCCAAACTAATGTGAAATTACTTCTCTGTGATGCTACCTTTCGACTCATTTCATGCACCTCAAAGTGCATTTGCTTTTTTGCAACCACTCCCTCCTGAAGGGTTAATTTGCAATTTTGTTTTCCAAACAAACATATATAAGCTTCTATGAAATATTCTCAGATACATCCCCTGTAGGGTTCCCCTTGAAGAATTTGACCACTGCAATTGGTATAGCATTCAACTGCCCAGATCATTATGGGTTCACCAAGGTTTGCCTTATAGCACCTAACTCCAGGAACTGCACTCACTGAAAATTATTTTCTATGAAAGATGCTAGTTGTCACCTTTAAAGTCTTTCCTATTCAGGATCTCAATATCTTTGAGAATACATTTTCTTAATTGAATCTGCTTTTCCACTAAGATTGAGCAGAGAAGCTCATTGGAGTCTCATAATTCTATGTAAATGATTTATTGATTTCAGTCACTTTCTTTTTGCCCAACATTCTAACAAAAACTGTCCTAATAATACAGAAACTGAACTCTTAAGTCACTATATAAAAATTAACTGGTCTTGATAGCTATAGTCATGACAATGGTAACACCAATTAATTATGTTAAATATTCTCATTATATCTATTATTTTCATTAGACGAATGTTAAATATAAACATACTTTTTATTATGGAATAGTTTCTCATAGATTAGCACCTACTGCATCCAATGTTTTAGGATAAAGTTCAGCCTGGAATTAACAGAACATGCAAATAAGAATGTTGTTTGGAATTGGTGTCAAGAAGACCAACGTTGTAGATATTAAAGAGATAAATGTTGTTGGACAACAGCCCCTGTCACACTGCACCAACGGATGGACAGAGGATGTAAAATGGACAAAAAAGCTTGCCATCCGTTGGTTAATGCGATGTAACCGTTCTGTACTTATTGCCTCCATTTTGCTTCCTCTCTATCCGTCCAGCATCCGTTTATTGACGTTTCATCCGCTCAGAAAGTTTTGAACTGCTCAAACTTTTTGAGCGGAAAATGTATCCATGCATCCGTTCTGCAATCCGCTAGGTTATCATGCTAGGGCATCCGTTCTTGCAATCCGTTACGCATACCGCTATATCCGCAAGGCATCCGCTGCGCATCCGCGCAACTCGCATCCGTCGGACTCAGGGAGGAAGCGGGAACAGGACGCAGAATGGATGGCCTAGCGATGCAGACGGAAAACAGCATTTAAAATGGAAAAAACGTTGATGAGGTTGCGTTCTCCAGCCTCTCTCTTGAGGTTGACTGGCATTGTAACCTTGCCGGCATCTGAAGATGCGAAGCCGTTTGCTGAAGCATCGATGTCAGGAACTTGTCATACAGCATGAACCATGGCAAAGAGGATGATGCTGAAGAAGCCCTTGTAGTTGTGATAAGTGGACCCCGACTTGGCTGGCGCCTTGCAGCCACGTGCTTGCCATCTATGGCTTCCAACAGTAGTGGGGAAGTTCACTTCTGATACACTGCGCCTTTGAACTTTCTTCCATCCTTCTTCATGGATGGGGCACTGGAGGATCGATCTCCTCCTTGTATTTCTTTGATGATGGCCGCACTCACTTCTCGGGGGGGGGGGGGGGGGGGAGGGGGGGGGGGGGAGGGGGGGGGGGGGGGGGGGGGGGGGGGGGGGGGGGGGGGGGGTGGGGGGGGGGGGGGGGGGGGGGGGTGGGGGGGGGAAACAACAAAAGCATGATGGTCTGGGTGGCACCCTTCACGCTTACTGCATGCCCTGAGGCCAGGGGCGCAGAGTGGTTCGCACTTGACCAAGGTTCAGGGCTGGCGGGAAGTTGTGTTTGTCTTGGTCACCTGGGTGTCAGGCGCTGCACAAGTTCGTCAAACATGGCTGGAGGCATCCTTCATGAAGTTCTGGAACGCCGGAGTGTCTTCGCTCCTGAGCTCCATATCGCTTGTTGTTCAGTCCGTGCTCTGCTCTTCTGGTGAACCATCTTTGGACCCAGACCTTTTTTGGTGCTCCTTTTCTCCCGTAGTAGAGTTCACAGAGCCTGTAGATGGTTTCGCACTGTTGCAGAAGGATGGTGGCTGCCGAAAGGACTTTGTCACAATCCACGGTGGACATGACTGGATGCTGTGGAAGAGGAAGAGTCAGATGAAGGCTCAAGAGGTCTGCACAGTTGGGCTGCTGATCTGAAAGTGAGATGCAGATGAGTTGCTCCCCTTTTTATAGGCATATAGGTTTGTCCCTTTGCATCCTCTAGGCATCCTCTATGCATCCTGTAGACATCCTTAATATCCGAGATAGGTCCCTCTGCAAACGTTTTTTCCGTTTTAAATGCTTTGTGTCCACTTGGCATCTGTTCTGCATGCATTCTGCATCTGTTCTGCGTCCGTTCCGCTTCCTCCCTGCGTCCAAGCGAATGCGAGTTGCGCGGATGCTCAGCGGATGCCAAGCAGATATAACGGATGCGTAACGGATGTGTAGCGGATGCGTAGCGGATGCAGAACGGACAAACTGGATACATTTTCTGCGCAAAAGCTTTTGGCAGCCCAAAACTTTTGGAGCAGATGAAACGTACATAAACGGATGCTGGATGGATAGAGAGGAAGCAAAATGGAGGCAGTGAGTACATAGCGTTTTTGAACGGATGGCAAGGTTATTTGTCCGTTTTACATCCTCTTTGTATCCGTTGGTTCACTGTGACATGGGCTTAAGAAAAGAATACAACCCAAAAACCAAAGAAACAAAGATCTCAAGAGGTGATTTAACAAGTTAAATCTGTTAGACTGTTAGAAGAGGCAAAAATCATATTTCAGCCAGTAAGTGATTCGAAGAAGTTCAAAGAAAGATGAAAGGAGTACACTAAAATTCTTTGTATTGTGATATCTTAGAAGATAACCCCACTTACAAGAACCTTAGTATTAGATGATGAAGTTAGATCAGCACTCTGATCATTACCAAGTCAGAAGGAAATAATGGAATATTTACAGAAGTAAGACAAGCAAAAAAAAGAATAATCAATAAATATTCTTATGCAAACTATGGCAACAAAATGGTACAATTTTGTGACAGAATGATGCAGTGGCCAAAATATTAGAACAGGTCAATGCCAATGTCAAAGAAAGGAACCTTAGCTGAATATGCCAACTATTGTACAATATTTTTAATTTTTGTGCCATCAAAATGAATATAGGTAATATTTTATCTAGTTTATTTAAAACAATACATTACAAAATCATTGTATGAGAGAGAAAGAGCCAAGATGGCAAGGGATGCACATATTATTATGTATGTGCTCCTAAAGTTCTTTTTTAAATTTTACTTTGTCGTTATTTTGCCATTTTATACTTTTTTTGAATAAAGACAGAAGGATAGGCTCCTCCAATTCATTTTTAACAGTGAACATTTTTAAATACTTTGTGAACAAATAAGAGAGTGGAGAAAAAGAAAAGAATTGACACAGAATTAATTCAGGAATGTCATGTCAGAGTCTCCCATGTAACCAAACATTTCTTACTATTTAACAACAAAGAATTACCTACCAGTAAGTAAATCTAATAATAATGGTAGAAACTTTACTTATATGAATTGACAGGATGCCCTGGAATGGGATTTGCAGAGACCAAACAACAACTGTTAGAGCTCTCTGCCTCTCTTCAAAAAGCCAAAATGCTTTTACAATAGTCTTGTCTCCTGAGACTGCTGCTGTCCTTCAGGCAACTTTAGCCTCCAATAGAGAAGGACAAGTAAGAATTTCACAAATGGGAGTGCTACAGACTTTATATCAAGACAATGTATCTTAACTGCAGAGACTGTACTCTCTATCTTCACTTAACAACAATAAACAACTATTCCTTTAAAAAGTCTTTTGAGGCTTTTGCTCAGAAACATTTAGACAAACCATAGGCACTTATGGTGGCACAAACTAAGTCCATGAGAGGGCAGTCATTTAATAGCAAAATAACTTTTTGAACTTTTGAATTCTATCAGCAGAAGGACAGGGGACTCAAATCTGGTCACCCTACATATTTATTTTAATAGAGCTAATAGATTGATGGGATACCAAAAGAGATATTTTTCTATCATTAAGTCAACCCCATTTGACTAGCCCTACAAGCAGCAGAATGGGTAACCACTGAAAGGGAAAGTAAAAGTGTTTTACTAACATTTAAATCTACAATCCCTGGTATGCTGTTTAAAATAAAACATTTCTTGGTATAATTCAAATATTCCCATTTTATATGTTTCACAGTAATAAAATATGCTCATTTCTGTCCCATTGATGCAAGTTGAAGATCTCCTAGTTTTAGGAATAATAAACTGCCCACCCAGATAGTCTTGAGAGTTTGGCCTTGACAAAAATAAATTCAGATAATTATCTAAAGGCAAGTGTTGACAGACAGATGAAGTTCCAAAGGCACAGTGTTTATTCTTTTGGAGTATTGTCAAATAGTGAGCAAGAAATATAAAGGAAATTAAGGAATTTATAACAGACGCTGTTAACAACATGTACAGCAGCAGAACCTCTAACTGATTTAATGCAATACTTCCCCAAAAGGTTTTGTAATAATAATAATAATAATAATAATAATAATAATAATAATAATAATAATAATAATANCAACAACAGCAATAATAATAATAATAATAATAATAATAATAATAATAATAATAATAATAATAATAATAATAATAATAGTATGCAGACACCTGCGATACATTTTGGCTTAACTGGGGATTTTCAGCAGAAGAACAACCAGAAGGAAGACGATCTGGCAATTCTAACGGAAGAAGAGGGATTGAAGCTGCGATCTCCAATTAATGATGATTTGATGCAAATTCTGATCCATAGCATTGTATATTTGTTCCAGTTTTTATACTTTTGACATGCCAGTTGACTAAATCAATAAAGTTTCTATTCTATTACATAAAACAATTCCTATTATTTATATGATTTATACATACTTCAATTTCTCCTGATCAGCAAAAAAGCCGACTATCTTCAGATTTAAGCCCATGTCACAGTGAACCAACAGATGCAAAGAGGATGTAAAACGGACAAAAAACCTTGCCATCCGTT
>BHFT01060291.1:0-95115 GCA_004320025.1 Laticauda laticaudata
ATAAACGGATGCTGGACAGATAGAGAGGAAGCAAAATGGAGGCAGTGAGTACATCGCGTTTTCGAACGGATGACCAGGTTTTTTGTCCGTTTTACATCCTCTTTGCATCCGTTGGTTCACTGTGACATGGGCTTAATACTGTATCCCTAATGGCATTTTTTATACAGTATTATCCTTTAAAATTGTTCCTTCCAAGGTAGGTAGCCTTCAGCTTTGTGTCTTCATTCAGTTTCCCAGTGTTGAAAGAACAAGGTGCTGTCTCTGACTAACTTTTTCTATTAATATCTTTGAGGCAAAATTCAAAATATACTCATTTCTGATCAGTCAAGCTACAACAAACATATATACTAATAGCCGACATATCTCTGGGACTGGAAAAGATCCTATATTTATTATACCATTTATTGTTCATCATACAACACACAGAAGCAGAGCAAGAGATCAGATAGCAGCTGGGGGAATCTTGAAAAACCATCAGTATGTGTCATTTAAATTAAATTAAATACTTTACAGCCCTAATTAAATTAAATACTTTACAGCCCTAATTTCCAATTCTAAGGTTTCCCACTGTGTTTTTTTTCCCGTATTAAATAAATAAAAATACATCTGAGGACATTTTTGGAACTGTATGGTGGTACTATGTGACAAGGGAAAGGGAAAAGCTTGATTTTCTAATTTTTGTTTACAACAGGACAGATGGGCAGTTGTCACTTAATTGATCCAGACATCCAGATGTCTTTCCTAGAGGTAATATTTCTGCTGTTGAAGTCTTGCAGATCAAACACTTATTTAAATATTTGCTGCTGCTGGGACAATGGGAATTTGAATTAGACTCTCAACCAGGGCCACAATGGTGATAGTGAAAACTTTAGTGGTATGTATATGGGTTGGTTAGAGACCTTCTGTGTAGAAATCCCCTACAAGCCACAATAATATTTCATTTATCATCCACATAAATTATGTCAAGTGGTATCACACACTGATGCAAATTTATATGAATAAAGCCTTAGTAAGACCACACCTAAAATACCACATCCAGTTTTGGTCACTACACTATTGAAAAGATGTTGAGACTCTGGAAAAAATGCAGAGAAGAGCAACCAAGATGATTAGGGGATTGAAGGCTAAACCATACGGTGAACTGGGCAAGAACTGGGCATGGCTAGTCTAGTGAAGAGAAGGACCAGAGGAGACGTGATAGCAGTGTTCCAATATTTTAGGGGCTGCCACAGAGAGGAAAGGGTTAAGCTATTTGCCAGAGCACCTGAAGGCCAGACAAAGATGGTGATTTTGTCAGTGCCAATGGTGTTCAAGTAGTGCTCCAGTTGTTTGGGATTGCACCCAAGGTCCCTATTATTATCTTTATTTCTTTAGCCACAGTCATTTTACTTCTATTTGCAAGACTTTATATTTTGCAATTTTCCCCTCAGTTCTTTTTCTTTTACTCTGCTGTCTCCAGGTATTGTAGTGTCCATATCCAGAGGTTTTTTGGTTTTTTTGTCTTTCTTATCAACAGTTGTAAAGCCTCAGTGTTAGATTGTTATTAGTTAAACTTGAATGATGCACGACTCTTCCCAAACATTGTACTTTCCATATAGGCTGGATTACATCGAGGATTACCTCCTGCTTGCATGAAGAAGAGGGCAAAAGTCCATTACATGCTCAGGGTGAGAAAAATGTTCTATCACCCAGTAAATTAAACCCAAGCATCACTAAGCACACCCAGTGCATAACTCAAAAAGCATAGATATAATCTGTCAGGAACTTGTCAAATTTTCTGCTGATCACCTGGTATCAGAGAGAAAGAAAGAGATTTAGCTAAATGCTGACAGGCTACAATGAAAATCAGGCAATGTAGGCCTACTGCATAGAGATTGTCTCTCATGAATGAAAGTGAATATACGTGTCCCAGGATAATGTTGCAGGATCCAATCTGGGTTGGTCACCCGGGAGCAGAGGTTTTTTCTTCCAAGCTTTCGGACTCGTGCTGAAGCCCATCTTCAGGTAATTTCCTTCTAGCAGAGCATGTGCTGTTCTGTGGTTGTGGTATTTATATTGCCTGTTGTATGTAGCTTTTTAGATGTTGATTCTCTCTAGTACCATATTAGTCATTTAACAGACAGTTGTCCAGAGAACTAAAATGCCAGGTCCAGAGTCCTCCCAATCCATCAAAAGATTACAAAGGAATTTAATATATTGACTTGAGATATTCTACTTTCTATTTCCTGTAGCATTTTGGAATTGATTAAATGTAGACACTTCATCAAAGCATAGGCAAGGAAGAGGGGAAAAAACTTTTCTATAAAAGCACCTCACTTTTATAGGATTAACAAATGACATTTGTGACCCCCTGAAATGTTCTGACTATGCTGATTTATGACACACGTCACTGTGTCATAAATTTTTAAGATGGCTACAAATAGCTACTTAATTTACTTTTACTTATGCATCAATTTGATCCGGGGAAATGCAGAGTCCTTTTCCCTCACTGGTGCATCTCTATCCATGCTTTTCCCAATACATATATCACTTATATTCCAATTTATAAGAAAATTGGGCATTTGGTCAGATGCTTTTTCTCTCAAGAGTAATTTGTCAGTATTTCCTTAGGTAGAACTCTATGGTTGCCAAGTATGATCACAGGTGGCAAACAGTGAAGAATCTCCAGGATAGATTATTGGTTGCATAGCCTCTTTTGAGATAGGAACCTTCTCGTAAATAGGATTTATCACGTAGGAAATTGCATTGCTATTCCAGAACTTTTGCTTCTCTTCCCTCTGCAATCTAAAGAATTTCCACCATCCAACAGAGCAAGCTGCAACTGAATGGCAGAGAACACTGTTGTTTACCACAATGGCAATAGAGAAGCAATGCTTGCTTTAAAAAAAAAAAAAAGAAGAGAATTGTACTCTGCTCCTATAAAAATCCTGATTAGAAATACTACTTCTAAACTGTTAGGAACAGTGAACAAACAACCTTCACTGTAAAGGTCTTACTATGAAACATTGGAATTTTAGCTAGACTCAGGAGCATGCTTGTAAACTATTAATAGAATATCCTGTACATTCCTAGCATTCTGAAACCAGCACAACTGGAATTCTGTAAAGAAGAATCAGATTTATGCAGCTGCTACTGAAGGGAAGCTATGCATAAAAACTGATATATCTAGAAAATTAACTTGCTTAGCCCCAGGAAATTTAGCTAGACAGATTTCTTCGGAAGAATATACAAATGTGTGAGACTCTGAGTGTTCATTGCCACATCTAATGAAGATGTCGCCTTTATTTCTTTTCATTAAAGTAGACATACCCAATTCCTGCAACTGTTCTTCAGATGTTTTTAGCCTTCAGTCTCCTAAGCAACAAGATGATTAGGGACTGGAGGCTAAAACATATGAAGAATAGTTGCAGGAATTGGGAATGTCTAATTTAGTGGGGGAAAAAAGGACTAGAGGTGCCATGATAGCAGTATTCCAATATCAAAGGGCTGCCACAAAGAAGAGGGAGTCAATCTATTCTCCAAAGCACCTGAAGGCAGGTTAAGAAGCAATGGATGGAAATTAATCAAGGCGAGAACTGATCTAGAACGAAGGAAATATTCCCTGACAGTTAGAACAATTAATCAGTGGAATGACTTGCCTCCAGAAATTGTGGGTATTCAAGACACTGGAGATTTTAAAGAAGAGATTGAACAACCATGTCTCTGAAATGGTATAGGGCAGTGTTGGTGAACCCATGCCCCACGTGCCAGAAGTGGCACACAGAGCCATTTCCCCCGGCACGTGAGAGGTTGCCTGGAAGAGCCCCACTGTGCATGCATATACGTTCCTCCGCCCGACAGTTGATTGTTGGGTATCCGGCGCACATGCGCAGGGGGTGAAGGGTGTGTGCGGGAGATGTATGCACATGCGCAGATGTGCAGCGCATGAGGGGAAATTGCACACACATGCGCAGACACATGGCATGTGAGGGGGATCACACATGCGCAGTGTGTGAGGGGGAATCACGTGCGCATATTGTGTGGTGCTTGAGGGTCACGCGCATGCGCAGGGGGCATGGGAGGGGCACACGCATTGTCTTCTGGGTGCTGGCACGCGAGTGCGCGCAAGCGAGTGCACGCACAATTATCGGCATGGGAGCCGAAAAACGTTAGCCACCACTGGTATAGGGTTTCCTGCCTGAGCAGGAGGCTGGACTAGAAGACCTCCAAGTCCTGCCCAACTCTGTTATTCTGTTCAATAGACTAAGGCAGGGCTGTCAAACTTGCGGCCCAGGGACCGGATGCATCATGTGCTGGCCATGCCCACACCTGGTTTAGTGAAGGGGGGGAAAGTCATGATATGTCACATGACGATGCCATGACAATGCAAGTTTGACACCCCTGGTCTAAGGCATAATAGCAGAGACCATCCTCATGAATGGATGGGGAGGGGGGAATTAAAGCTGGCCAGCTAGAAAGCCCTTCATGGCATAGAGCCTGGTTATTTGTTGGACTTCCTATCTCGGCTAGTTTCTTCCCATCCAGTAAGATCAGGCACAATTATATCAAAAAAGGGTCAATCTTCTTTGTCCCAGCACCTGCCCTATGGAACAGTATCCTCCCCTCAGAGGCCTATATAGCTCTCATCTTGATTATATTCCAAAGACCTTTGAAAACCTGGCTGTTTTCCTAGGCCTAGGGATAAAGTGGTGTTGAGGTTTTATTATTATTATGTTGGGGTATGTTACTTATGGCTATTGCTTTTTTTAATATATATGTTTTTGTTCTTTTTACTTTCTTTAAGGTTCCAAGCAGCCTGTCATTTTAATTATACAAATAAATGGAATTGTTGAAGTGCACATGACAACTATGACTGAAATGTATATAGATAGCTTCTGCCACTACAGTAGAACAACGGATTTTCCTTATATGGCATTTAGAAGCCTACACAGAACAGCAAAGAAAAATAATCTTTAGAACTGAAAGTTGACAGCATTAATGCAGAAGAGTTTCATATATTAGCCCTTGTAAGAACCACTAGCAAAACTATATTTGGAGCTGTGGTTCCCTAATGCATTTCTCTTGAGACACAGCACCTGAATAACACTTTTAATTAACATAGACTACTTCATGATGTGCCAGCTACCAGCATATTTCTCTTGCTATGCAACATGACCTCTGCTTTTGTTCTTTTCATGCACATATTGCTACAATATAAGTTTTAGAGAAGCAATTTCACAGTCATTAATGCCAACAAAAAGGAACATGGATTTCTCATTTTCTTCTTTTATGTTATATATTCCACAATGATAAAAAAGTAAACCTTACCACTGCGCTCAATTATTAAAACATTACTTTCTATCTCAACTGAAGTTTGGACAGCCAGTTAAGGCAGCTGGAGAGCTGCACATCACCTAAGTCTTATTGTATTTCAAAATAATTTTCCTAGCAATTTAACAGATAATTAGAGTTAGAAGGGACCTTGTAGGTCTTCTAGTCCAACCCTCCGCCCAAGCGGGAGACTTTACACCATTTCTGACAAATGGCAGTCCAATCTCTCCTTGAAAGTCTCAAGTGATGGCGCTCCCACAACTTCCGAGGGCAAGCTGTTCCATCGGTTAATTGTTCTCCCTGTCTGAAAGTTTCTCCTCATTTCCAAGTTAAATCTCTCCTTGTTCAGTTTCTGTTCTGTCCGGAAAGAAGCGCGCAAGACCAGGTTCCAACAACAAACTCTTTTATTAAACTTGCTAAGCAATGGTAATGGAACAACAGCCCAAACCGCGGCAGCCCTTTATATAGCGGCTTGCCCGCGGCTTGTGGCCAATGACACTACTTTAATTGTTCCCGCCGTTTGGCGAGCTAATCGGATTGGTTCTCTAGTAGCCAATCCGGGAACGGCCTTTTTGGCCAATCAGAATAGGGAACTTGGAGCCTACCAAGTTCCATACATAACAGTTTCCATCTGTTATTCCTTGTCTGGTCTACAGGTGCTTTAGAAAATAGCTTGGCCCCATTTCATCTTCAAAATGTTTGTTCACTGCCAGTCACCACCTATGATGCAGAGCAAAAAGCATTTTTTGAGATCAGATCTGTCTACCAGAAGGTCAAAATGTGATGGGGCTGCAATTATGCAGTCTACCTCTTTTAGATATATATATATATAGTACATGCAACTTTGTAAAGCCTTAACCCTAACCCCAGGGGTGGGATATGACAGGGTTAACTATAGGTCCCATGATTTACGAGGTTTGGTGATTTATGATGTGCTTCCCTGCACCGCTATGAGCGCGTGCCTGAAAATCGTCATCGACACGCTGCGGGCAGAGAAGCAGCCTTTGAAACAGCCTTCTTTTCCTGCTTTTTTAATTGCAGCTGTGCCTTGTTTGGCAGCTGAAGTTGAAAAATCAGGAAATAAAGGTCAGGTAAGAGTCCAAATGGGCGTGTAGGCAAAAACATCAGCAGACATAGAACTGGATCTATGTCTGCTGCTGTTCAGAGCTACCAGTTCTATAGAGGTGGACAGAACCAGTTGAAACCCATCCCTGCCTAACCCTCATTGAGGAATATTAATTTATTTATTCAATGACTGATACAGTCTGGACCAAATGTCTAAGAGAATGAGACATTCCAGAACAAATCCAGACCCAAAATGAGAAGCAGAATTCACAATAAGAGAGGAATCGAAGTAATCAAAACTGTCACACTTCACACTGGTGAAGCTGAAGCCCAAAGCTATAGGGAACAACAACCAGCTTGTACAGAACAAATGAAGTTATCTACAAATTCATTAGATATTTTTCTCAGAAAAGAATCAATCTCTTCTCGCAGTTGGTGACGGTAAATGCCAACTGTCACCACTTCCATCTGGCTTTCCTTGTGTGTTTAACAGGTCAGTAACCCTCATCCTGATAAACAAATCTTTTTATATTCATTTACCCACCCTGTGTGGGTTGGATTATTAATCATTTCCTTGACATTAGTATTGTGCCCAAGATCTCTGCCTCCAGCACTAATGCTTTCTTCAGTAGAAGAAACAGGACTGTGCCAAATCTAACCATTCATATCCAGACTAGGATAACCAAGGATTTATGCCTATAACAAGACCTGATAAAGTGGCTATGCCCTCAGTGAAGGATTAGCCTTCACAAAAATCTTCATTAATGGAGGCAGGTCCCTTCTTGTATCCTGCATTGAAGCAAAATCATGCTATAACAATATAATTCTGGGTCTTAACTGCCTATGGAGTCCCCAATACGCATTATAGTTCTGAAATATGAATCTGACAGCATATTCAGATTTATATTTGATTTCCCCTTAGAAGTCTCAATATGGAGCAACAGAAAATATCTACTAAAGATTGAGATGTAAGCATATGTATTTTCTTGCAATATTTTTATGCTATTGTAACAAAGCTCACTGCATTGTTTCATACATAAGATGCCTCTTACATTCACTGAATCAACGGGTGTAATTAATGTTGTATTTGCTATATAGTCTGTGGCAGCATTCTGCATTTTCTCTTCTTGCCATTGTGGGCTATTTTTGTGGAACAAGCTGTGAGGGATTTTAAATAGAGATGCCCAAATGGAAAGGCAGATTACTCTGTGCAGAAAATGAAGGTACACTTTTTTTGTGAGGACATAGCACTTTAGTTCTGTTAACTGCCCAGCTCTAAAAATATCATCTCAGCAGTTAGTTCCATTAGACTCTACAGTTCATACTCCCAAATAAATAAGCACAGGATTGCAATTTATATTACATTAACTTGTGTCATCCAGAATTCCTTGTCATTCCTTGTAAATTCCCTCACTGACTTTTCAAGTTCGAACACTCATTCCAGCAAAACATTTTCAAGGAAAACCAGAACCCCAATGGAGCACCCAAATGAATAACACAGAGACCTGGATGTCTCTTTACCTCTCTGTGTGTTGATGATTGCACTTAAAGCATTGCTTGAATTGGCTTAAACATACTTAGTTTTATAGTTAGCATTAGTTTTTAATCAGCATGCACATTAAAAAAATAGATTTGTCCTTTTTCAGCTCTTCATAACTCATCTTCTTGCACTGAATAAAATGATGGTTCCCCAGAATTGCCCCCCTGTTTAAGATGAAACACATGATATATAGACCAATAGAGTTCTCTTATATAACACCCACATTTATGGAAATCTATGGAACAAAGGATTCCACACGAAGGAGTTTGAATGATTGCAGGAACCCTATGCTACAATATGAGCTGGAGTTATAATTAGGTGTCATGGCCATTGTAATCCTAAGGACGTCATCATGTCTTACCAACAACTGTTGACAGTTCTCATACCAGGCATATCCTGAAATGGCAAGTCTGCAGAGGGCAGCCCACAATAGAAACAATGGCATTTATTTTTGTCCTGTTCCAAGATTGTCTCATAGTACATATATGCTAGCCAACTGCTGGGCTTGTTTGGCTGTTCAATATTAGATTACTGGTTTGAACAAAGCTCAGCAACCATGCAAATCATTGTACATATGGACTTCAGGAATGTACTTTGGGGGCTTATTTTTAACATCATGGAGAAAAAAGCCTGCCACCCTCAGAATTTGCAAATCCACCAGTCCTACTGGGAGAGCATGTTGCTTCCTGAAATCCAAACAACCGACTTTTCTCATGCCAAGAAAAGAGATTGCCTTCCCTCAGGTGTTATTTATAGATATATGCATCCAGTTAACCTTTTCCCTTTCTTAAAGACTGAGGACAATGTAAAGCTATGAAGATTGCAATCCATCAGCCACCCAAATCAAATGAGTTTCTTGAAAGAGAGGAGGCGGGGATCCCACTGAAAGGGCTGGAGTGCAGTGGAGCAATGTTTTAGAGATTATTTCTTTTTATCACTTGCATCCTGAAATATTAGGGATTTCAAATGTTTTGTATAATTGGGACTAAATAACAAAAACAAAAATGACAGATTCTTGTAAAACTGAATTATTATTATAAATGTAAATTGGATATATTCTGTACTGTAGCATCTGTTATGCAATGGTAATTCTTTGGTAGCATTCATTAAGATTGTTCCATTTTTATGAGTTTTTAAGAAAAAAAATTAAAGGATTTTTGAATTCTAAATAAAGCCAGTTATGCCACTAAAAATCATACCATTTAAAGCCTCAATTGAAAAAAAAAATCTGCTCTTTTCCACAATAACTGCTAAAGAAAATAGCAATAGCACTTAAACTTATATATCATTTCACAATCCTTTCCAGCTCTCTCTAAGTGGTTTACAGAGTCAGCATATTGCCTCCAACAGTCTAGGTCCTCATTTTATCAACTTTGGAGAGATGGAAGGCTGAGTCAACTCTGAGCCGGTGAGACTTGAACTTGCCAACTGACTCAAAATGCTTTGAAAAAGTTCAGAAAATGGATAGATTTACATACTCCCCCAAAAGTTATGATTTGTTCTCCTTTGAACAACTTCTACTGGTCTATCATGCTAAACTGACAATTCATGTATCTGTTGAATAAGCTTACTACCTTAGCATATTATGAGAATCATGAAAGTCAACACTCATGTTGATTTAATGCAATGTGTGAACACAGCCTTTTTCATAGCTTTTTTGTTAACTTTAACGGACTATATTTGGGAAAGTGTATGGAGCATTCTAACCAAGCACAATACAGCTTTACAATGGATAACTAGACCTGGAAAATCTGTGGTTCAGCTTGCCCTCAGTTATAAAGTTCAAAGATGACCTTGGGCCAAATACTCAGACTCAGTTTAGCCTCCTTCATAAATTAAGAATAAAACTGAATTCAATGTATTTGTGTCATTTTGCAAGCTGTTGCTAGAGCACAATGCCTAAAGCATTACCCCAAACAACATCATGCTATGTTTCAAAGACAGCAGCTGCAGATAGTATGATTAGAGCTGTAATATGTAAACAGGGCAGCATAACTTTTTCCTTTAGTGTTATGATCCCAATAACACTCTCAACTTTTATTCGTATTAGGTGTTCATTATCACTAAGAGAGCAATAAAGAAACGGACTGACACTGTTTCCCTTTACATCTTTAACAGAACTGGGATTGTCTCTGTGGCTTCTGTTTTAAAAAAAAGGAGAATCCTTTCAGCATTGAATGTACTGTGTAGTTTGATTCCAAGCTGTATATTTGATTAAATCTTCCTCTATAAATATGCACCATGTGGAGCTTTGAGTACTCTCTGGCCCTCTTAAATCAGAGGACAAAGAAAAAAAACATGATGTGATTAGAAGAGTTGAAATAATTCTATTATTGCTATAATCTTTTGATCTACCTGCACTGAACATACAGTAAAATAAAAGACAACATTATTCAAAAGAAGCACTAAAGGTGGCAAAAATTTTATATAACCTTTGACCAAGAAAATATGATGCTTCTTTTATTCCTAATCACTGGACCAATTCACAGAACTTTATAAATTTGCTGAATAACCTTAGTTGAAGGACTGAAGCTAAACATGGAATAAAATCCCAAACTTTTCCTGATGGGACTCTTGCCATGTATGCAGTGAAGCATATAGTTCGAAGCCCAAGTTCTGAGCATCAACAATGAGGACTTAGTGAGCTTCTGATGAAATTTAGAAAAGCAAGGGCTTTCTTCCATATTTACTCTCATCCTGTCAACTGCATTTCAGAAAGCATTTCCAGGATCAAGTTCATAAGGGTCTTCCTTTGTGCCCAAGAAGCAACAAAGAGACAGAAACGGTATGCAGGACTGTGTTAGAAGAGACAAGCACAATATATTAACTACCTTTATGGGGTTGGTTTGTGTTTTACCTTGAACATCCTCAATCTATAAAGAAGTACCTATGTTTCCTATAAAATTGTACTTACTTAAAGATAAACACATGCATGCACGCAAATAAACTGGTAACCACCAGTATGAAAAGCTGAGTAAGGTATTGGAGTAGAGACACACAAATTCTAGTTCACTATTAGTGTGGAAACTTACTGGATGAGTGGATCATCTGTCTCTACACGTAAACTACTTTATTCTATTCTTTGGGGAAATTTGGAGAAGGCGTACCATATATTCTGCCTTTGGCTCTTGGCAGAAATCTAATTCTAACAAATAAAAAAGTAACACAAATCAGAATGCACAGTTGAGACACTACCAGTGCTTCAAATGATAATACAACACCAAAATCTAAAACCATCTTCCTATCTTTCACTGCCCCTCCTCCTCTATTTTTCACCCACCCCCTCCAAGTTTTCAGCAAGTGAGCATTCTAGAGAGTGACATGATGAGCAGCACAAATTCACATTCAATTGGAGATTGTTTTCTTTGGCTGGGCTTTTCTGACCTTCCTTTGCTGCTTCTCCCATGCTGGGTCCAGGAGCAGGTCCCTGTCCCATTCGTCCTCTTGGTTCATGTATTCATCCTCTTCATATTCGTAGCTGTAGTGTAGGTTGGAATTGATCTGAGTGGTCATCTTGCTTCAAGGATCAGGTCCTTTTTCACTGCTGTAGATGGTTACTGTTAACTTATGAAGGAACTTCTCAAGATTATTGTTACGATGGGGATGGTAATATTTCTTGTAAAGAGGTCCAACAATGGAAGGTCCCCCCCCCCTTTACTTGGCCCTGTACAGGAAGGGAAGATAGAAGAAGAGACAAAAAATTCTGACAAGAGGGAGCTAGCCTTTACTTTCTCGCTCAGCTTTCCTGCCCCTGGACTGCTGCTGCTGCTGCTGGCTATAAGCCGGGCTCTGGCTGAAGGCAGCTGCTGGGCACGGCTTCTGCTTTTTATCCCCTAGCCTTGTCACCTGACCCTGCTCTGCCTCGTTTGGGACATATCCACCCCCTTCCCCTCTCTGCCTGGACATTTTGAAGTTTCCCCTTCAGAAGAACTCTGAATTTCCTACCTAATCTGGGGGGAAAGGACATTGGGTTTGCAGACAGAAGCAGATTGTCCTTGAAGGAAGGCATTTGTTACTCTCAGGAGCTCTGACTCCACTCCCCCTTCAAACTTGTTACATAACATAGCCCATCATAGGTTTACTGAAATATTATCTTCTCCTGCAACTAGAAAAATGTGCATATAAACATGCATATAGATGGAAAAGCAATGAAGAACAGTATGATTAAAATAATTTTAAATAGCTAAATGCACTCTAATAATAAATGACTTTCATCTTTACGTTCATCTTTTCGTTCCAGGCGAGCCTCTTTTTCTACCTCAGAAAAATAGATATATGATATTCTACGATAAAGTGTGCCATGTCATTCCAGTTTAACAAAATTGCATCAATCTTATTTTGTAAAGCTATCTTATTCCCTATTCCAATAATACTGCAGTTTTGTGATTTTTTTTGCCAAGAATGGAAAACAAAACCATTTTTTTTCTTCCATTCAATCATGACCGATTCTCAGGGACTGCCTAGACAAGTCATTTTTGTTTTCTTAGCAAGGATTTTCAGAAGTGGTTGCCATTCCTTCTTCCTTGGGCCAAGAGAAAGTGACTGGCTCAAAGTTACTCAGTGAATTTCTATACCTAAGGACAAATTTGAATTTTGGTATCCCCAGTTTTAGTCTAAAACTTTTAACCACTTTACCTTACTAGCTCTGATAAGAAAGCTGAATTAATCTGAATCAGCAAATAAAAACTGAATACTATTTACTTTTCCTGTAAGATTATTCTATCCTTTAGATCATTTTATTGGTTTAGTGATTTCATTCCTTTTAAGACTGCTTGTTGTCTTTGCTTGATTTAGTTCATCATTTTTATTCTCTCAAGCTGCTAAGAGTTGAAGTTCATGTAAAGAACCATTACAATTGTCCAACTCTGCTGTAAAAGTTTTGATGATCCAATATCATAAATTCAATTTGATTTGGAAAACTATTTTAACTCCACTTTTACAAAATGGAAAGACATTGCTTGCATCAACTCCTAGGGAAGTAAAAAGGAACAGCAACATACAGTACATTACATTACCAAAAAGAACAGTAATGTAATTCAACAGAGTAATCATAAATTACCTGAAGACAAGGGCATACATAAGACAAGTAGAGAAAAGTGGGTAATACTCTGCAAAACAGTTCAAAATAGTTTCATTTTCATATTACAAAAATTGAATTCTTAACTTCAACAAGAATGATGTCAATTTGCCAAGAGAAAATTGTAATTTGCAGATGGTGAGAGATTTTGCGATGCCACACAATTTCTCTCTCCTTTTCCCATATGGTACAAATTCTATAGTTAATTCTGATTTAAGTTCACCATGCCCAGGAAAAGCTGAGTGCCCTTTTAGATACACACTCTTAATTTAATCCAATCAAGTGCTTTAGCAACAGCAAACAGTAAAATTTTCCATTTCTTCACAGATGTGACAATGAAAATCTCCTTGCTTTGGTTTGCTTTTTTCCCCTTAATCCAAATATACAATCGAAACATGTAAATTGCTCTGCCAAGAGGCAAATGCATAAATACATAGTACATTTAAATACTTGGAGATAGTAAGTCATAGTTACCACTGCAGTCTTTCTTCCTTAAACCCCAGTGATATGCACAGTCCAACAATTTATAGCAGCAATCTAGAGCTTGAGTAAAGGTACTTATTGCAGAATGCAAAATCTGAGCTCTTGCAGGGTGTCTGTGGTTAACTACTTCACACACAGGTGGCCCTTTTTCAACAATTACAATTGGAATTGGCAACTAAGTTCCTAGGCAAAGCAGCAGCTAAGTGAAACCTTGACTATGCTTATGAATTTATTGCAGCTTTCCTTTGCTTTATACACCTGCAATGGTCCTTAATCTGAGGAATGGTCATAACATTATTTTTATTGCTCATCACTCATAAAAGGTCACTAAACAAGGTAGTCACTAAACAAAGACCATCTGTCATCTCAAAAAAGTCCTACACAGGGACTAAATGGGAAATTTACAGCAGTAGCAATCTACTTCTTGGGATGGATCAGTGGCAAAGAGATCTACTCATCTCTGAGGGGATTAAGCAGTTCAGCCATTCAATTATTTTGAAAAGAGTTTACAATTACTTGGAAAAGAAGGAATTTGGGAGTCATACTAGGTCAGGATAAAAGACTACTCTAAACCCCGCTCCACAGTATCAAGCAGACTCAAGTGTAAGGGGTGAATGAGGACAGAAAACCAACAGAACTCATTTGTTGGCAATACCTGCCAGTTAATACTCAGAGACTATCCTTATCTGTGTGAAAAGTAATATCATAACTGGAAAAGTCCCCAAACCAGGGGTGGGATTCAAATTTCTTAACAACCAGGTATGTGGGCATGACTTAATTTGTGGGTGTGGCTTGGTGGTCATTTGACTGAGTGGGCATAGCTTGCTGACTGGGCATGGCATGGTGGCCACATGACTGGCTGGGTGTGACTTGTATATAAATATTGTAAATATTTATGAAAATATTGATTTTTTTTAATAAAAAAGAGCAATTTTTACCCAAAATCAGGCAAAGCAGGCAGGCAGATTCAGTTTCTCAAAGAATCACAGATTCTCTCACAGATCTACCTTTCTGCAATCTGCTGTCTGATTTTTCACTGAAAAATAGAAGCTTCAGTCCTAAGGAAGGTTCAGCTCTGCTCTCAGACCACTTCCCCCCTCTGAATACCACCCCTGAATGGGCCTCTGGGAAGTTTCCTGGGCAAAGGCAAAGCAGTACAATAGCAATTTAGATTAGCTAGAAAGCAAGAAATCCAACAATTTCCTCCTTTCTAGCTAATCTAAATCACCTGGTACAGCTAATAGTTGGAATAGCTGATCGTCGGGGGGGGGGGGNAGTTGGAATAGCTGATCGGGGGGGGGGGGGAAGGAAAAATAGCAACTTACCAAAAATTAGGTGAAGGTACAATGCAGTCAAGGTGGATGGTGTGCATGCCAGGTAAGGAATGACTGGCCAGGGAGGGGAGGGGCGGTCGGGGAGGGGCCAGCCAGTGGCACAATTTGCTGGTTCTCCAAAATGTGCAGAATTGGAACAACTGGTTCAAAAGAACCAGTCTGTGCCAGTAGAATCCCACCCCTGTCCCTAACATCCTTATCCTCCATGAATTGTTCTAATTTCATATCATTTATTCTTGTGGGAGTGCATTAAATGACTTAGGTGCTGTGTAAAAATACTTTCATGTGTTCTAAATCTCCAACTTTTAACCTTTAGTTTTTCCTTCCTAGTAGATTCCAGCTAAATGGAAATCCTGCCCAAAAAACTATGTCACAGAATAACACAAAAAAGAAAACTCTGGAGAATTTTGGGCAAAGGATTCACTAGACTAACATAAATTATTGAATGGAAATATAGGATTTTTTTTTAAAAAGACCTACTAAAAAGAAACTTGATAGGGTTATAGTTAATTAGCTAACATGAAATATGAGTTCTCACGTAAAAATATTTGGAAATATACAGTATGATTTCTGCTTGAAATTATATAAAAATGAATTATTTCAATGAAATCAAAACATCTATTCTTAAGCACAATTACTGAAACAGTAATTGCATGTTATTTCCAAGCATATTTAAGCCTAATTGATTAAAAAAAATTCACACAGAAAGGGACTGATGAATCATCTTCCTCCCAATATCTTCACACATGAGAATTTTAGGAACACTACACAGACCTAGGATATAGTACACACAGTGACAGGTGGAAAACTACAAATAGTGCTGGCATAGAACTGGAAAAAATGGTGAGAAAGATCCAAGATTTTAGAAATGGTTCGGTAGAGGGAATGCAAAAGGCAGGAGAAAAAGCAGCCAGGACTTTATATGTAGAATAACTTACTATGGTAACAAACTTTCATACACGCATACATTTTAAGCATCTAAGAGTTCTGTTTCTATTTCACATCAGCTTATTATCACTGCCAGCAATGTGAGAAACTATATATTTAGTTCCACTTTAAAGACTTCAAAATCTCCTTCTAAAGGAGATTTTTCTTTTAAACTGTGCTAGTGACTCTTTTCAAAGGTGTGTCACGCTCTTTAACAACCGACAATTGTTATTATAAAAATTGCAGAGCAGGCAGCAGGTTGGACTGACAAGCATAACAGAGCTGCTGATTCCCAGGTCAACTTTATACAACCAGCAATTATCTTGGTCTCCATTGGAAGATCAATAACATGCAATATGATTTATAAGGTGGTTTCAAAGGGGAAAATAGTAGTAAGAACAAGGAATAAATGGCTTAATGTTGCTTATTGTTTTTGTTCATACAGCACTTATGGCTGCCATTTTTTAGATTGTAATTTGGAAGCAATTAAGGCTAGGTCACACTGGCCGACGGATGCAAAATGTATGCAAAAAGGACACAGCGGACAAGCAAAATTTCGGGGGTTAATTTCCGCGGGGGGGCCTCCATTAACTCACTTAGTCTTATCTAACGAATGCTCTACAAAGTGCCCCACAATTTGCATAAAACAGAACGGACAACAGCAGAAAGGAACCGGACAGGGGTAGTACGTAGGCGAGTGATGGTAAAGCAGGAACTGTTCGTAGGAAGCCTAGGGGATGGAAGCGGATGACACATCCGCAGGGCTTCCGGGGGAGAAATAGCGAAGACGGACGCGTAGCAGAAGGAGCGGATGCGTAGCAGATGATGCGGATGCATCACGGACGCCTATAGGATGCCTAGTGGATGCAAAGCGTTCACTGCGCATACGGGGAGGATGAATTGCATCAGCTCCGTGGATATAAAAGGATGCAGCTCGCAAGCAGTCAGCAGTCAAAGGAAAGACCTGCTTCCAGAGACATCTTGAAAGAACACCATGGTTCGACAGTCCAGGGAAGAAGAGAAACCTGTGCTTACTCCTGCCAGCCCTGGCAAGAATGACAGAACCACCATTCCACCCCCTAGCGCTGACTCTGAGCTGCTGGTGCTTCTGCTGCTGCTGGTGGTGCTTCTCTGCTCGGTGCTGCTGCTGCTGGTGCTTCTCTGCTTGGTGCTGCTGCGTGCTGGGCTGTCTTTCCTGCTGCTGCTGCTCTGTGATGGACCAGCCTCCGAGGCCCTCCAAAGCCCTCTGCTGAAGGATCCTGAAGCCCCTGGCCAGAGGGAGGAAGGAGGCAGGGCAAGAGAGGGAGAGAGGAAACAGTACTCCATTTCCGAAGAACATGAGGAGAGATGCTGACATGGAGGAGCGGGAAGAACGATAACCCTGTGGAAGAAAGGGCCACGCTCGTATCGCGACACCAAGAGAAGCAGGCCAGGTTGGAGAGAGCAAAGCGAGAGCCTGGGCTTATACTTCAGATGTTACTCCGTGGGATGGTGGAGCACATGCACACCTGGCCTATGGCAACAGCTGCAACCTGAGCAGAAAATCAGGCCAGGGCCGCTGTCAAGCTCACTGACCGGGAGATGTACTCATGGCCAGGTTGCAGCTTCTGGAGGGTGAGATTCGCCACTGGGAGAAGCCCCTCTGATCAACCTTTTCCTCAGGAAGGCCCACAGAGAACCAACTCCTCTTCCAGCCAGGAGACAGCTTACCATGTCCAGGCTTGGACAGGCCCACGACAGAGACCCCCCCCACGCTTGCACTCCCCGTGCGTGAGAGGACATTGGGAGGATCCCCTGTCTTCGATGAAGGGCAAAGAGAAGCAGCCACCACAGACCAAACCCACACCCACACCAAGCTCCACCTCCACAGAATAGCAAGCAGAGAGCAGCACTGAGGTGCCCAGAGCCACCACTGTCCTGCTGTGAGAATCAGGACATCATCAGGACCAGCACAATCTTCTCTCTCAGCTGTGTACACAGCCGTATGCCATCTTCTAACTGCAAGCCCTTCATCACGTACATTGAGCCAAGGACCCTCATGGAGATGCCCGAGGCCCAAGTAACCAGGTGTGAAGGAAATATCATAGCACTTGCTAGCACCACCCTCCAGGCCCAAGCTGACAACCCCTGCTCCGACACACTCCAGGTCTTGCTCCTTCCACCCGAGGTATGTCACAGCCCTTCCACAGGCTTTCAACAGCCCCTCATGTACCAAGGCTACGAGGTACCAGGGACTTCCCGCAACAGAGGCATCCCTTCCCAGTTCCAGGCCCAGGAGACATTGCATGCCCACAGAACGCCTTACCTCGCCCAGCTACGGACCAGACAGTCCCAGCTACACTCTCCTTCCTCCACCCCACAAGCCCAAAGCCCACTCAACAGAAAAACTGTCTTCAGTCCTGTGCCTGACATCCCAGGTCGCTTGATGAAGGCCTCTCAACCCTCACGGGACTGATCAGCCTCTGAGGCTTCACTGAACACACCACCCCTGTTGTCCTTCTTGGGGCAGGCACCCCAAATGGCGCCTCAGACCCAGCACTCCAGCCACAGCCACCTTTAACAGTCCCTGGTCCGCTCAACAGCTGAGACCATGCGACATTCCCTCAGATGTCTGAGAATAGTGCCAGAGGACTGAGTTGTTACCTGTTCACCTTATCTGTGCCTTAAAGACTTTTACTTGAGTTCATTTTGCTTTGTTTAATAAAAGTCATACAGGTTTACTTAAACAGTATTTAATAAGTTTATCTTTGCTTCACACACTTGGTTCTTTTATTTACTTAATAAAGGTTGGGTAAAAACTTTGAAAAAATGCGCGTAAGCCTTGCATGCTGTGGGATAGGTTAGGATAGTTGTGAGATGGGCAGGAGCTGGAAGGATCAGCTGGTGGGATGGTAAGGATAGCTGTGGGATTGTAAGGATAGCGTGGGATTGTAGGAAGTGTGGGATGGGTAAGGATAGCGTGGGATTGCGTAAGGATAGTTTGGGATAGATAAACCTCCAGTGCAAGGCATAATGGGATGTATGTCCACCCTCCCAGATGACACAACATATGGCCCTTTATTATCAAATAACAATTTTATTCAGTTGGATCAAACACTTTCAAAATAAACAAAACTCTTTATTAATGCCCTATTCTGATAAGCCACTCAACATACATGGCACCAATCCATCTCAGTGTGATGAGACGGCTCTAAAGAAGCATCCATGAAGCATCTAACCATCCTGTCTTGCCACTCCACTGCTTCCAGTGGGGAGTTAGCACCCAGTGTTTCAGGAGGTGCGCTGCTTCCTCCTTAACATGAAAGCTCTGTTGGGGCTTGCACATCTCCAGCCAGTGTCTATCAGTTTTGTCCTTGCCTCCATTCACCAGGCTCCCATGTCCCCATTGCCTTGTTGACGGTCCGACAAGCCTGTTCTGCACACCACTGGGTAGTGGTGCCGCATGGAGATTGTGCAGGGATGCAGGAAGCGCGTTCCACCGATGCTCCTTCACTAGTCCCTGGGTGATGCTTGCATGGTGGTGTCGAGAGATAACCGTGCGCAACCTGGTTGGCCAGATGCCAAAGCATTCTCCACCACCTGTCTTTGCCCTGGACAGGGCCTGTCGTCCGAACGATCCTCTCTTCACGTATTCTGAACTCTTCGGGCTTCATTGAAGTAGTTCTGGAGGGAGAAGCGTCATACCCCACTCGTATGAAGTAGGGCAATCTTGCTGTGTCGCTTGGGGCTAGGAGGTCTGGCATCTGGGAAAACCCATGATGTGGTTGCGTTCCACCCATCCTTGAGCGGTTCACTGGTGGTGTATACCTGGCTATACTGAGGCTGGAACCTGCTTGCCTGAAAGCATCGATGTACAGAACTTTGTAGTCAACACTGACCATGGTGAAGAGGATGATGCTGCAAGAAAGCATCCTAAAGTAGTTGAAATAATTGCGGAACCTGTGAGGTTGGGCTGGAGCTTTGCAGGCCACGGTGCTTCCCATTCTATGGCTCCAACGGTAGTGGGGAAAGTTCCACCTCTGATACCACTGTTCTGCCAACTTTCCTCCAGCCTTCTTCAGTGGTGGGGCACTGGAGCGGAGCTCCTCCACGTATTCTTCGATGATGGCATGCACCACTTCTCTGACACCCTTTGCTGATGGTGGTTTGTGGCACCCTCCACGGCATACTGCATGTTTGTGTATGTTGGTTCAGAGGCCAGATGGCGCAGAGTCAGTGCCACCTTCAGTCCAGGGTCCAGGCTTGGGATGAAGTTGGTGCTCTGCTTGCATCAACCTGCGGTTCTCAGAGCGCTCCACCAATTTCATCAACACACATGGGCTGGTGGACATCCTCATGAAGTGCTGGAAGGCACGAGGGTCTTCGATTCTTCAGCTCCACCATCAGCTTGTCATTATAGAGTCCAAACTCCACTCTTCTCGCCGATCCATCTTCGGATCCACCACAGCTCTTGGACGTCTCCTTCTTCTCCTTTGCATGGAAAAGATGAAACAGATCTGAAGAGGGCTCTGGGTTCTGTGTTTGAATGATGGAGCTACCATAAGGAGTGTGTGTGACTCCATGGTGGAGACTCAATGGATGATGTGGAAGAGCAAGAGCAAGGGTGAAGGGTCTGCTGGACTGATGCTGGAGATCCAGGTGATTTCCTCCCCCTTTTTATAGGAATGTCGGTTTTCCGCTAGGTGTCCTTCCACATACTCTAGGCATACTCCAGACATCCTAAATATTCTCGAGATACGTCCCATACTACAAACGTTTTGTCCCGTTTAATGCCTTATATACGAGATGCATCCGCTTACATCCTTTCTATTTCCATTGCTACTAACGCTGTGTGGACATCCCGTGTACCTTTCGCTTCCTCCCTCTTTCCGCTTTCAGCTGCAGCGGATGTGAGTTGAGGGGATGTCCAGAAGATGCCGAGAGGATACAGCGGACGTGTAACGGATGACAACAGACATAGAAACGTTTGTTGCCCGTATGTGTCTGGATGTTAGATCGTACGCGGCGGAAAGTTTCATCCGCTCAAAAAGTTTTTGTGCAGCTCAAAAACTGTTTTGAGCGGGATGAAATAGGCAGATCGAGGAGGTTTGACGGATAGAGCGTATGTATCACGTACTCAGGTGAGTACACAATGGATTGCATCGCGTTTTCCCAACGGATGGCAAGCTTTTTTGTCCGTTTTACATCCTCTTTGCATCCGTTGGTGCAGTGGGACATGGGCTTTAGCAATCCATGCATCACTGAGGGGTGAATGACATGGCTTTTGTAATTGGTTAACTGACATAGTTACTTTGTATTTTAATTTGATTTATTTTCTCTTTTTTAAAATTAGCTTTTAACATTCCTAAACAGATAAACAAGCTGGAGACTAACTCCCGATAAGAAAAAGGTTGTTAATACAAATTGGGGTCTGGTTTATCTCTTTTGTGAACTCCAAACAAACATTTTCCTTACAATTACGCCTCTTCTGACATCAGATCTCATTTTAATGAATATATGTGTTTTAATGGGATGCAAATACGTAATATTCGACAGACCACATGTAATTAATTGCCTTTGCAAATGGGAGGGTACTTTTAGCCTGTCCAATCAAATTTTCTCTTGCATTTTCTTTGTTGTGTTAACTATAAAAAGGAGTGAAATATGGGGGTCGGAGTTCTCTCTCTCCTTTTTTCACAAAGATTCCAGTTTGTCAGTTCATCCAGCATAAACTGCTTGTAAATGATCTTCCCACTCAGTTGCTTATTGAGAAGGTAAACTGAGGCAGAAATTCAGGCCAGATGTGGGTTTCATTACTGATTCAATGCTAGTCACTATTTTTTTTTTAATTGGGAAGGAATGGAAAGATGTTGAATAAAATAATAAAGGAAATGAACGGATTCAGACCACATTCATACACATTAACGCTACATTTACACTCCCCTCTTGCCAACATTCAAAACTGCTTTTAAAAAAAAATTCCTAGTTTAATCTCTCATGGTCTCTAACTTTAGGTGTCTTGGTGGTCCCTCATATTCATCAGATCCAACCTTGCATTCCTTGAGATCATGTAACACACAGATGTGGATGGTGTATGGCCAAAAATGTCAATATGATTGTCCAGACACTTTCTGGATTTTATGTGCAGCCACTGGGTTGATTTTTTTTGACCACATTCTGGAGACAAGGTTCAAGATAAGCTAAGGGCTGCCAATATTTTTATATTGAATACAGGTAGTCCTCGACATATGACCACAATTGAGCCCAAAATTTATGTTGTTAAGTGAGACATTTGTTAAGTGAACTTTACCCCATTTTACGACTTTGCTTGCACACTTAGTAACCCAGTTATTAAGTGAATCCGGCTTCCCCATTGACCAGAGGTCAGAAAAGGTGATGACATGGATTCCATGACACTACAACCGTCCTAAGTATGAGCCAGTTGCCAAGCACCTGAATTTTGATCACGTGACTATGGGGATGCTGCAACGGTTGTGTCAAAAAATGGTCAGAAGTCATTTTTTTTCCATTCCTATTGTAACTTTGAGTGGCCATTAAATGAACTGTTGTAAACTGAAGACTACAGTTACAAAACCTGTTGGTTGCATGCTACAACTTAAAAAAGGAAATCCATCCTTTCATTCCAGGGAGCAAGGCTAAGAATTCACATTTTTTTTCTTTAAATATATGTTTTTTTCCCCCCAATGAAAAACGAAGTGAGCTTCGGAATTCGCCCTTCAGCAGCCTTTCTCAACCTTGGAAATGTTTAAGATTTGTGGATTTCAATGCCCAGATGTCTATGGAGATTCTCAGTCATCCAGGTCATGGTGTTTTTTTTTCAAGAGGCAATTGGGCTTTCTGGATTTTTCTTTAAAGACGTTTGGTTTTTCATCCAAGAAGCTCCAGAGCTGAAGAAGCTTCATGCATGAGAAGCGAAAACGTCTTCACAGAAAAAGAAAAACCAGCCTCTCGAAAAAACAACAACAACAACATTTGGTTCAATGCCCAGAATTCTCCAGCCAGAAGGCTGCGTGCAAATCAAAGAGACACCTGACGGGGGCAGCCGAGAGCAGCGATCGAAGCAAGGAAACCGCGAGGAGGGACGCTCCCTGTTCCTAACGCACCACAACGGAAATGCTCGTGCTCGGCTTATGCTTCCGGGTCAAAGGGAAAATGCTTGGCTGGTCTACGACCCACGTGGGAAGAAGCGGAGTGGACTTGCCGTTGGAGGGAAGGATCGGGGATGTGCGCCGGCAGTTGATCGCGCATCCGGGAGATCGTAGATTCCCCAGCTTCACACGCCTTCATCCTTCCGGAACTGCTGCTTGGACTGGCAGCGGATCCACCTCCACCGTCTCTGCCTAGACGTGGGCACGCCAGGTAGATCTTTAATGCGCGATCCCCGAGAGCGTGGAAGCTGCATCGGTTTAGGATTGCGCTGCGCGGGCTCCAGATTTCTGAGGGCAGTCGAGAGAGTGGCATCAATTCACCGTTAAAACCACTTACACCCCCCCCCCCCNCGTTAAAACCACTTACCCCCCCCCCCTCGCCCCATTCTTCCCCCGTCCCCCACCCCCGGTCTTACGACAGAGACGGTCGGGTGGGCTGAAGATGAGGATTGGAGGCTTGCCTGATTTCCACGAGGGGACTGAGCTGAGTTTTGAATTTTGTCGGGATAGCAAACACAAGAGCCTGTTCTCGATCCGTTGAGGGCTTGCGTGTAACCCTTCCTATACAATCTCGTGGGGCTATATTGATGCATTTTGGTGTGTCCGATGTGACACGTCTGGTGGTGACTTCAGGTGGGTTGTGCTGTAGTTGTGTCCATGTTTGGTCTGGTTGGGTATTACGAATCAGACAATTGGCTCTTGTTGGGCAAATCATGCTTTAGGCAATAGAATATAGTGCTGGCTTCCATTAGTAACCAAACATTGAATACATTATGTCCATGGCTTTATTGCTACTCAACTGGTACAAAAGCTGCAGGTAAGTTGTTTTGGTAGATAATTCACCACACTGGAGTTCTCTTGTAGTGTTTAATTATATTTCTCATCACCCTTCTCGATCAGCATTGGCTAGATACCATAAAAGTTTAAGCCATCTTGAACTGGTTGGCAAGATTTATTTTAATATTTGTTGCAGCTGTGAAATATTTTGACTGGTTATTATATTATTATTTTTTGCCACAGGAGTGTGAAACAATGACATCCCTTGCACATCAGCTGAAGCGCCTTGCGCTACCTCAGAATGACCCCAGCCTCTTATCTAGAAGTGAAGCGGCTTCATTGCTCTTTGATTGTAAAGAAGCTGCCAATATTGACAGAGAGACTTTTTTTGCCATAGGTAAGTGTAGCCTTAAAAACATGGCCAACTTCCAAGAATGATCTTGGTCGTCCAGCACTCTGTACCTTTGCCACAAATGCTTCCTTTCCCTGGCTTGGGGAAAAAGGACAAGATCTTCTATTTGATATTCTGTTTTGAAATAGTTTAAAAGAAAAATGAATGATGCTCTTTTTGAATGTTTTTAAAATAGCTTGAAATCACAGATCATTATTTCTTTGTGGTTAAGTCAAGCACACAAATATGGTCACCAGGAATAAATAAGTAAATCATATGAACATATACAAACGCATTAGACACCATGTACATGCTTGTCCTGATGAGAGCATTTGTGGATTTTGGATAAAATTATATATAAATTTGCTTTAAAGAACTGTGGGACAAATTATGCCTTCAATTTCAAGCATTTTCTATTTTCATGATTAGAAGATTAAATGGGGTTATTTAAATTTAATCTTGTTTATAATCTGTACACTAACAATATTAAATAAATTAAATTCTCATGGATTATTATGTACACCACAGAAGAAAAATAAAACTGTGTTACAATAGCATACATTCCTAGTGTAATAAGTAATTAGGATGCACACCATCTATTATACTTTTATAATTCATAATGTAAATACTTTTTTCTGTGTAATTAGTTACAAGCCTTAAGTCCTTGCCAAGCATGTTTCATATGTCTGATGGGTATATATTATTGCATTCTGTAAATAGCAATTTATAATAAGCAAGGTTATACAAGGTTATTGATTTAAAAACTTCTCTGAAAACTAAACACTTAGTTTTCAGAGAAGATGAGGACCCATATTGTTGGGGGCAATATGCTGACTCTGTAAACTTAGGGCTGTAAAGCACTTAGAAGCCATATATAAGTGCTATTGCTATTATGTAGTAAGTTTAATAAACATATATGAGCTAAACATTTGTAGGTAAGTTCTTAGTAAATTTAAGTAATTGAATATAACAGTAGTTTGGGAAGCTCTAGAATGGTTCTGTGTAGGAGTGGGATTCAACCAGTGTTACTACCAGTTTGGTGATTATGCTTTGTGCACACATACACACTTCATGTGCGTATTCATGTGCACCTGACACGTGCTATGCACACATGTAAAAAAACCTTAAGCTGTGCCACCCGGATAGCTGAAAAGCGCTGTGCGCATGTGTGCACAGCATTTGAAAGCCTCTTTTTTCCTGCTTTTTCAACCTCAGCTGTGCCGCGCAAAGCAACTGAGGTTGAAAAAGCAGAAAATAAAGGGCAGGTAAAAGCCTGGGTGGGTGGGCCGAACAGTAGCAAACACAGAACCAGTTTGTTTTCTGCTGCTCTTCAGAGCTATCTGTTCTTTAGAACTGGGCAGAACCGGTGGCATCCCACCCCTAGTTCTGTGTTTTGATAATTAAAATAGGACCTGATTTGTAAGCTTAGTTATGTCAGCCTGCAGTTCTTTAAGTTTATGCATTAGAATTATGTCATCCACACAACTTCATTTCCAAGCACAGTCAGAATAAAAAGATTTCATATTTACTGCACTGTCTTTGAAAACCCTCTATTAATTGGTAAAACTACTTCTGACAACTTTCACAGGATGCACTGGCCTGGAAGAGCTGATTGGGATTGACCCGTCCTTTGAGATATTTGAGACAACACTTTTCAGTCAAATATCTAAAGGTTTGGAACGCAGTGTCCAAACTAAAGCAATAAATCAGCAACTAGATGAAAATATTTCATTGTTCCTGATTCACTTGTCTCCATACTTCATGCTTAAGCCAGCACAGAAATGCCTTGAGTGGCTGATTCACAGGTAATTCATTCATGCTTCTCTGATATCTTACTGTTTGTTGTTTGGATGTCCATAGAGTCAAGCCCCTCAAAGCATTCTTAGGATGTGTTACTTTATAAAATAGTATTTGGGACCACTGTAGATACCTATTCTATATGGCACAGTTTTGAATTTAGTAATATTTCATCATGAGAATTAAGAATAGTGTTTTCCTTTCTCCATCAAGCCAAACTAGTTCCAATGTATTTTTCTCTTCCTCGTGCTTTTTTTCTTTTCGAATCTTTCCTGTTTATTAAATTAAAATGTTCTTGAATATAATATAGTCTGAATTTCTCACCAATCTTCCTAGTTTTAATTCTCACAGGGCAAGTGGTATTTCATCTTCTCACCAACTTTTCTAATTTCAAAAGATCAGCCAATCAGAGCTCCAAAACTATTTTAAAGGATATTAAAGAGAAAAACACCAGTGCAAAGCTGAAGCTTTATCAGTTCGGTACAGGTAGTCCTGTACTGAAATTAGAACCATATTTGAGCTCAAAATTTATGTTCTGCAAGATGGTTGCTAAGTGAGTTTTGCCACATTTTACATCTTGCCACATTTGTTAAGTGAATCGCTGCAGTTAAATTAGTAATAAGGTTGTTACGTGAATCTGGTTTCCCCATTGATTTGCTTGACAGAAGATCAAAAAAGGTGATCATATGACCCCAGGATATTGCAAGCGTCATAAACGTGAGTCAATTGTCAAGCATCCGAATGTAAATCATGTGACCATGGGGGGGTGCTGCAACAGTCATAAATGTGAAAAATGGTCATAAGTCACTTTTTTCAATGCTGTTGTAACTTCAAACAGTCACAAAGTAAAGTGTTGTAAGTTGAGGACTACCTGCATAATAGATTGTATTATATTACATCCATAATTCTCTGAAATGATAACTTCTTTATCTAATTCTCCATGGGTTTTCTGATTGTAGATTTCATATTCATCTGTATAATCAAGGCAGTTTGATTGGCTGTGTATTGCCCTACCATGAGACAAAGCTGTTTGTGCGAGTTATACAACTTTTAAAAATTAGCGACCCAACTCATAAATGGCATTGGTTGCATCCAATTCAGGTAAAGTAGTGGAAGATAATGTAAGTCAACTGTATAATGCTGTCTATATTGCACAGAGTATTTCTGTGAAGCATTCTTACTTGTGTATTTACCTTGTTTTGCATATTTATTTTCCTTAAATACTAGAACAAACCAATAATTTGTAATCTATTGATTTGGACTATTGTTCTTACATGTTTTTTTTCCTGTTTTATTTTCTGTTTTATAACATCTTTTATGATTATTAACCATTCAATCAACGGCTTTCAAGTCAATAAAAACATTCCAACTTTCTCATTTTTCCAATTTGTGACTGAATTACTTATTAGTAATCATTACTGCATCTTAGCAGATCATAGCAGCGTGTATGCTGATAACATAAATACTGTCTTTAAAAGAAAATTTTATGGCAGTTATTTGAGATGGATTACAATGAAAAAGTGAGCCACCCAGAGGGATCCAGTGATCTCAATTGCTGGTACTTTGAATCTGAGGTTTCTTTTAAACTAATTTTGGATTTTCTGTCTCCTGCTGTGCTTAGAATTGCACATTTATACATGAAGTAAAATGTATGAATAAGTACTTTTGGGGTAGTTGTATAATTACATACACACACACACACACAAGCTATTAGTTCTGATTTCATATAAACAGCATAGGGTTATTTCTGACGAATATATGAATGTCTGGATAAAAATAGCATGTGGGGGAAAAAACTTTGGTTTTGGTGCTTAAATTAACTTTGAAGTTCTGAATTAATTACCATGAACTGGTTTTATCTCTGTGTTTTTAAAATTGATCATCTAATTCAGTTTAACAACTTCAAGATATAGGGACTTCAACTCCCAGAATTCTTCAACCAGCATCTGACTGGCGAATTCTGGGATTTGAAGATTGCACATCTTATGTTGCTGAGGTTGAAGAACACCTTGTCTATTTATCTTTCCTCCTTTGGGCCCTCACTCTCTCATAGAAACCAGGAGTCCCTCTTGCACGAGGAACTTTGATTACGCACTGCCACAAAGATCTGGGTTTCCTGGATTTCCTATGCAACCTAGTGACTAAATCTGTAAAGGTTGGTGAATGGTTCCAAATGCACTGCTGGTGTGATAGTCTGTCCACCCTCTCTCTATCCCTCCCTCCCTCCCTCCCACCCACCCCCTCAATATTTAATTAAATAGTTATGTACTAAAGAGAAATTAGAACACAGAAATTGAATGCAATAGAAATTATTGCAACTAAGTTAATGTACTGAACAAAGCTATTCTGAAAATTGTTAAACTGTCCAGCTACAGACATGTTTAGCCAGGCCAGTGTGATTTTTTTCTATCTCCTACATGAGGTTATTTCTCTTTTGAATTCATAACTTTAAACATATGTGAGGCATTCATTTGTCAAACATGCAGTAATATTGCCTGTATGCATTCCTATTTCATTGGGTGCAATTCTGTACTTCCCCCAAATGGTCACACATATGGCCTCACATATAACCTTGTACTTCTTATGGGACCTACAGTATATACTACTTACCATCTCCCTTACCCATGTGATTGTTGATTAGATTTTTATCCTGCCTATATAGGAGCTCGGGGTGGCATTCATAGTGTACTCTCCTCCATTGCCCCATAGCAGTACCCTTTTTGGGTAGATTGGCTGAGAGAGAGAGTGGCTGACCCAAGTCACCTAATGAACTTCCACAACTAAGGGTAGACTGGAACTTGCACTTTTTGCAGTGATGGGATTCAAAAAATTTTACTACCAGTTCTGTGTCGTGGCTTTGTGGGTATGGCAGGGGAAGGTTACTGCAAAATCCTATTCCCTCCCAACCCCACTAACCTGTTTTCCAGCTCCGTTCTCCTGTGCAAGGCAAGACCCAGCCAATCAGCTGAGACTCAGGAGGCAGAGAATAGATGGGGGCGGGGCCAGTCAGAAGTGGCATTTGTCGGTTCTCTGGACTACCCAAAGTTTCCGCTACCAGTTCTCCAGAACTGATCAGAACCTGCTAAATACCACCTCTGACTTTTTGTGCTCCATCATATTCACCATCACACCACCCTTGTGGATGAAATCTATGTATGAATAGAGAAAACATATTGTACTTATAAAAATAATGTGTGGTTTGACCTCCCTCTTTTCCTTCCTCTGTCCCTCCTCCCTTTCCATTATTTACACTATCCCTATTCCAAATGTATTTTTTTCTTTCCTCCAGGTTTTTTCACAATACCCAGGGAGTTCATCACAGTTAAGAGTCCTGCTGACTTTTTATGCTTCTACAGTTGTGTCTGCTCTTGGGGCTGTAGCAAATGTCACAGACATCCTTGTCTCCAAATTGCTTCCATATATCCAGAAGGTACCTGATCTCTCAACTGTCATCCTACATTCTGCTTATAAGTTAAATAAAGTGAGACAATGCAATCTAAGCGTATTTCCCAATTTTGAACAATTTAGTTACTCTTTTTTTTCCAATTTCAGTCATCGTAATTTGGCCTTTTGGTCGATACTCAGAGATTTTCTATAATGAATAAAGCAAAGATAGATGTATTTCTGAAAATCCTGGGCCTTCCCCATTATCCATTTGTATGCTATTTGTATAAATCTAAACTTTTTATGACGTGCTGTGCTATATTATTTTCAAATCCCTCCTACTTAAACTGTCAAATATATTTTTACTCCTTTTCTTCACTATAGGGTTTGAAATCACCCTTGGTGGATTTCAGAGCTGCAACATATATGATCATCTGTCAATTAACTGTGAGGGTGACAATGGAGGAATCACTGGTTCGTTCCTTGATGTTGCTGATTAGTAAGACTTTGACCAAAACACCCTCTCTTGTCAAAGAAGGGCTTTGCTGCTTGATTGTCCTTCTACAGAGCCAGAAGGAAGAAGGACTTGGGGAAAAGTAAGAAAAATGAATGTATTTGGGGAGGGGGAGTGCATGTGTATTTCTGTCATCAGCAGGTGAAATAGTTTTTTTAAAAAATATATTTGGTGCAGTTAGTTTGTTTTTCTGTGCTTCTATTCTTTGCTTAAAATGCAGTTGGTTTTCTCTATTAATTAGGATTACAGATACAATTTAAAGGTAAATCATGAGCACTGCACACCAGAATAACTAGACACAAGAACAGTTTTCTCCTGAATACCATCACTCTGCTAAGCAAATAATTCCCTCAACACTGTCAAACTATTTACGAAGTCTGCATTACGATTACTATTAATCCTCCCATCCTTCCTTTCACCTATCTCCTCCCACTTATGACTGTATGATTGTAACTTTGTTGCTTGTATCCTAACAATTTTTATTGACTTGTTTCCTAGTATGATTTGATTGCTTATTGTATCCTATGACTATTATTAAGTGTTGTACCTTATGATTCTTGATGAATGTATCTTTTCTTTTATGTACACTGAGAGCATATGCACCAAAGACAAATTCCTTGTTTGTCCAATCACACTTGGCCAATAAATAATTCTGTTCTGTTCTATTCTATTCTGTATTCTATGGATACATTTGAGGTTTGACACAAATGGTATTTAATACAAACTTTGGCTTTTGATTTACTTAAAATGTATTTCATTATTGAACTTGTGGAAGCATTTTCACGTGTTATTTGTAAATTTTATTTAAGAAACTCTTTAGATATCTTGGGGTATTTGTGGAAGGACTCATTCCTTAACATCATTTCTTTTAAGAAATTCCCAGCCAGCTTTCCTGTTCTAGGAGATCCCATAACTACTTTTACTGTGTTTTTTTTTAATGCAGGCCATATGTTCATCTATGTAATGTACCCAATTTGATTGCTATTCTCCATGAAATTTCAGCAGTTCATGATGTCAGTCCAATTTTACATTATCTGTTGCCCCACCTAGTTCATTCAGCTATTTATGGAAAATCAGGTATGTTCATCTGTGCCCTGTATTTTCACTTATGCATCTCTTCATTGCATACATAAGGAATATAAAACTCTCCACGGCACAGAGAAAGAAGACAAAAAAGCATTTTCTCCATTTCTCAAAACACAAAAGATTGAAACTCATTGGAAGATTTAATATATGCAGAAGAAGGTTATAGATAATTAGCTCTAGGCATTTATTACTACAAGTGGTAATACAGTACAGTGATGGCCACTAACTCAGCTGGCTTTAAAAAGAAACTGGATAGATTCATGGAGGACAGGTTGGTCAAGGATTACTTATTTTGGAGATTGAGTGTTAATTCCAAGTGTCAGACTACATCTTCAAAATAGCAACTGCAGGTAAATGAGATGGTGATATGTCTCTAACTTCTGCTGCTAAGAATTCCAGAGCCATCTGATTTGTCATTCTGAGATAAAAAAATGCTGGATGAGCCTTGGCTTGGTCCAGCAGGACTATAGTTGGGTTCTTAGGTTCTGTTAATGACATTTTGCTATCCCTTTTAGAAGCATGGTTCTTTGAATCAGTCAGAACAAAATAAGGGGCATGTTGGCTTTATATCAGCCAACCTCAGATAACACAGGAAAGACAGTCTTACATTCTGCTGTCCTAAATGATAAACACTGGGAACAGTTAAATCAGAAAGATTCAGTGGCAGTCATTATTTTCTTTATGGCATCTACTTCTTTTCAGAAATGGAAGAAGAGTCCCACGCAATTGATAATCAAATCTACATTAAACATCTAGAAGCTATACTTACAACTATACCGCTGGAAAAAGATTTGGATCATTTATTGGCGTGGTAAGCTATGGTCTTTTAATAAGCTGTGATTTCATATGTTGCAATTTAATTTGTTAATAGGATTCTATTGGTTAAATGATGTAGACCAGTATTTTCTCTTTTTTCTCTCAGGATCAATTGGGGAGGTGGAGCTTTTGTTTGTTTAGGTTATATTTATCAATATAAGTAGTCCTTGTTTGGTGACTGCAACTGAGACCAGCTGCAGTCACTAAGTGGGAAATCATGTGAGCATAATTTCCTTTTTCCACTCCCCCCCTCCTTTGGAATGCTCACTCATGTACTGGGATAGCTGCCTTGCAGCTGCTGCCTGTAACTGGCAAGGATAGCTACATTTATATTCCACTCAAGAGAGACAATAAGCTAAGAGGGAAACAGATTGGAACATATCCTCTCCAGCAATCAACACCTGGATAAACAACACTGGAATTAACATTACACAATCTAACAGAACACCCTAATTAAGGAACTACCAAGAAGGGAACCACACACCCTCCAACACTGGCAGGACAACTACTATATATAAACCGAGAGCAAATCCCACTCTCCCTGGCACTGATGATGTTACCTAGTTGGATACTGAAATGTCTGCATGCAGACAACCAAGCTCAAATACCACCAAGGACTCCATAGTTCAGTTCTGAGCAACAGATAATCTCTTCTACTGGTCCTGCTCTCTTTCAAGATCTGTCTCTTGGAAATTGGAAGTGTGTTTTAATTTCAGGCTATTTATTTGTTTATGGTCATTATTTTTAAATAAAACTAAGGTAAGACATGTTTTAGTCATTGTGGGAAGGGGGTGGGATGAATAGGTAGAAATTGGATACGTTAAAAAAAGCTGTATTTCATAAAATGTCTATATTATTAAGTTTTCACATTCTTTGATAAAGTTGTAAAAAAAAATATTAGTTCTCTGTAAGGAACTAGTTGTTTCCTTTTTTTTTCAATTTCAGTAAATTTCTGGAGGCTTACATTTCCTATGGTGTAAAGAGTGTTTCTGATCCTGGAAAAACAGTTGAAATTAATAAAGAGTTGCTTCCTCTAATCAGACTTTTTGAAAGAAAGTAAGTAAAATAATAAAACAGACATATGTATTGGATAAAGTCATAATGCTGCTATAATAATTAATATGTGACTTTGTAATATAGAAGTGTAAATCTATGCTGCTGAAAACCAGGTTCAGAACTATTGTATCCAGACCTAATTAATTTTCATATAAGGATCCAATTATGGAACATAACATTCAGTCAACCTTTTTAGTATTGTTTAATTTATGGTTTTGTTCTTAATGTCACACAAATTCTCAGAAACTGAGCAATAATCTATGTCAATAAACATATAAATAAATAAACAATACAATAAGAATCAGAAGGTAGGCTCCAATCCCTTATATTTTTCTTGAATTCATACAGCTTCTATCATTTTTTATTTATTTTAAAATAAGTAAATATCCTATTAAGAACTTCATAGTAACTCAACAGAAAGTTGAAATACTGCATACAAAATTGTTGAAAAATTCAAAACCGATATTGAAATACTAAAAGTGTGTTCTAATAATAAGTAATTTCAAATCAGCAAGTTAAAATTTATTTAGTACCAAACCATAACAATTATCAATAGCCTCACAGCTCTCCTGATCAGGAAGGTTTTAGAGCTTCAGAACTAGAATGTCACACAAACCTCTAAACCTCTGGACTGGAACCTGTCTGAAGCATGCCAGAAACCAGACCACACAAACAAAGTGGGATGCAGAGAGCACGAAAATCATACTTCCTCAGGTCCGCAGAAAAGCTTATCCATGAAACCGATCCCTAGGGCCCAAAAGGTTGGGGGCCACTGCTCTAAGGAATGAAGAAAGAAGGAACTGAAAATTGTGTTTCTTCCAGTTTCTGACAGGCGCTTCTTTTTCTAGGTCAAGCCTTTGCTTTCTGATCTCTTAAATCCATATAGCTGTCTTCACTGAGTTTGTTTTATTAATAGTCTGAAAGTACATTTATCTTCCCTGAAATATGTATTGTAAGATCCCTGGAAACAACAATCAGTAGTGTGGCATTTTCAAGATTTCCAAAAATATTCTTAACTGCTCTCTCTGGCTGCTGAGGACTTCTGCAAGAAAGCTGACTTCTTGCAAAGTCTTATATAAAATATGTATTTGTTTATTTTTATCCCATCTTTAGTCTTTTTACAAATGACATTTATTTATAAGGATTTATCAATTTATGTTGACAAAATGTATTAATTTATCAAATTTATGTGGCCAGCCATCTCATGAAAAAGTGACTCTGGGTGGCATGTACTAGACATAGTGAAATACTATATAAAGAACAATGCTTGGTTTTCCCAGAGTATCGTATGGATTCTTTTCTTTACCTGTCACAGGTATTCTAGAACCCTAGATTTGGTGCTGGAGAAATATATGAAGAACATCAGAAATCAGAAGGAGCAAGATTTCTTCCACCAATTCATTTCTCTTTCAGTGAGTGGTGGTAAATACCAGGTAAGTCAATTCTAAGACTAATAATTAAGATTTCTTTTTTTTAAATTTGTTCACACATCAGCATTAATACCAGTTAGACTTAGAGCATTTCATAAAATAATTAATCATAGATTTTTCTCTTAATGGTATTGACAAAAAGAAATGACCTTGCGATATCTTTGCTGCCATTCTAACAGTTTGTGAGAACAACAGTTTGTTGTCGAAATGTGATATGAACTTTTTAAAAACAATTGTAATCTGATGTCATAGAGATATAATGTCAACAGAGCATCTAATTTGCATAAAAAGGCTGCTCTTAACTGCATATATATCACTGGTAGACAAAGTTACCTCCAAAAGTTTATCAGTAATTGGCCACATCTTCAAGTTGGCATGCTTATATAAGTACCCTGTAATCTAGTATTGGGTTTCAGCATTTTAGCACATTTTCTCCTTTATGTATGAATTGGAAAAGAAACTTTAAAAAAAACCCAAAGCAATACATGGTCCATAAACCAACTTAACATAGTTAAAACAACTTTTCCTGACATCTTTTGAAGTGATTAATTATAGTTCTTGATTCATTTAAAGGAAACTATTTGACATTTTTATTCTAGCTTGTATGCAGCCTGACTCATATAAAGGGAGAGAGTGTAGTGAAGAATATAAACTGGTAGCAAATTGTGGTATAGCTAAGCAATGTATTCACTGTTTTTTTTCCTGTGTGGTCATGTCTATGTGTTGATATATAGTTGCATGTTTATGTGTAGAAAATAACTGAGAAATAAGCTCCCTGATCAGTGGTGGGATTCAATTTTTTTTACTACTGGTTCTGTGGGCTTGGCTTGATGGGCATGGCAGGGGAAGGATACTGTAAAATCTCCAGGCAAAGGTGGTATTTGCTGATTCTCTGAACTCCTCAACATTTCTGCTACTGTTTCTCCAGAACTGGTCAGAACCTGCTGAATACCACCTCTGTCCCTGATTTTTCAGGGGAACAGCAGTAGAACTGCAGCCTTATTGATTATACCTTATATTCTTAGTTTCTAGAAGACTCAAATACCTCTCTGCTTCTTAGTTTGAATCATTCACAACCAGGAGTGAGAGTCCTGGCTGTTCAACATTTGAAAGAAATAATTGAAACATCAAAGGTTGGTTGTCTTGTTTGGTTCTTAGTTCTAAGTTTTTTTTTCTGAACTTTTAATATGCTTTCTGGCTTAGAAGAAAGCTGTTACTAGCAGTGAGAAAAATAGGGTTGCCCAAGTTTCATAAATTTGAAAAAACATACGAAAAAAGGACCCACAGATTTTGCCCCTATTCACTCTGGAGCAGCTCTTGAAGGCACATATGGCCTTGTTGTCATTTGTGTACCTTTTCTTTATAGCAATCCAAAATAAATCCTTAATCCTTTTGCATTGAATCTAAACTGTACAGCATTGTTACATTTCCACTGGCTTCGTGTTGTGTAAATAAAAGATTATATTTTATAAACTTGAGCAGTAATTGGAGTAGGTCACTACTACAAATGTGGTAATGTCAGAAAAACCTCTGTCCTCTCCAGTTCTTGTGTGCTGCATATAATGTATATCCAAAAGTAGACATGGTAATCTAGGAGTCTTTGGCTTTCATGTATAAGAAGGATTGACATTACCTTATTTTATTTATTTTTATCCTGTCTTCATTATTTAAAAAAAAACTCGAGGTGGTGAACATACCTAATACTCCTTCCTCCTATTTTCCCCACAACAACAATCCTATGAGGTAGGTCAGGCTGTATGAGAGAGTGACTGACCCAAAGTCATCAAGTCAGCTTTCATGCTTAAAATGAAACTAAGCCTCCTGATTTCTAGCCTGATATCTTAAGCAATAGACCAACTGGTTTATAAATGGTACAACCATAATTCTTATGATTCCCAGATTCATAACTCAATGCAATGGATGATGATGATTCAAATAGGCCTGTATGTAAACAAATTGGATTTTTCCCAGAAATTGTGAATTCGTGATATTACATTTTTAATACCTTTTTAATTTTCATTTCCTTCATGATTTTTATTTTTAGGAGGGCTTTGATGACTCTTTCATACAAGAAGCAATTGTTGCACGACTCAAAGATGATAATTTAGATGTGGTTATGTCATCTCTTCATACATTAGATGTAAGTCTTAATCCATTGGAAGGCACAACGTATGTGGCACTTTGAATTAGTCAACAGTGAATTAGCTGTTGCATTGGTAAGAATTTCTTCCAGAAGCTTTAAGCATAGCAGTCCCTCCCATTTTATTCCTCTGAAGGTGAGATAGAGTGACTGTGATAGTGCCGATTGAGTTTCCATTGCTGAGGATGGACTTGAACCTATGTCTAGTACTGTTCCAATATTTTGAAATAGTACTAAAGTATTGACATGATACCCATCTCTAAAAAAGAATTACTAGGATCTATCTATAATAAAATGATAGCATGTTAAAGCAGATTCCCTGCTTCTCTTTGGTTGAAATTCTGTATTCTCTTACTTGGGAATGAATCCAATTGCAGTCAGAGAGAAAATTGAATATGTAGAATAGTGCTTTAAATTAGTATTGCCTGAGACAAAATCTGAGGAGGGAAAACTTGAAACCAACAGAACAGATCAGACATTTAACTTATTCTGGACAAGTAGGTTAGTTTCAATTTACAGTTATACAATAACTGTAATAATTGTATAATTGCAAAATTGAAACTAACTAACTATACAATTATAATGGTATCATCAAAGTACGATTTTTCTAAGGGATAAAAATCCTTGAGCCATGTAAAATCTAAAATAGGAACCAGAATCACTAAGTCTGCTTTGATGTTAGATTCATTTATGTTATATTTTAAAAGTACTTTATTTTTTAATAATACACATATTAAGAATATTTTTGGGTAGGATTCTGCATTAGATTGCTCTATGTATTTTATGCAATTTTGTGCATACAATACCCACTAAAATTGTTAAATTTTATTCTAGAGTGCCTTGGTTCATTTGAATATATTTAGTGAACAAATTGGATTCAGTCTATTGTCTCTGTTTGAAAGAGCTGATCTCTCAAAGGATAAAAAATGGTAAGTGATAATTTTTACATCTTTCTGTCTCAATTTTATATTAATAGTTAGGAATTTTTTCCATCGTATAGAATCTTTACATCTTCCAAGTGCTTTGTTTCCAGATTACTAGATATGTTGAAAAATGCCATTTTAAGTTTTTACTTTGTAACTGTATTTGTATGATAGTTGTCAATGTAACAACAAAATTGTTTTATTCATTAAAGAATCTGTATATGTATGCACACATTGTACATGTTGTACATACATACTAATATATTTCTGCATTAAGAAATTCATTCATTAGATGTGCAGGAGCTTTTGCAATGATAAGTAATTAAGTACATGAATTAAGTACATTTACTGTGAACTGAGATTTGTGTTTTTGAGTGAAAAGTTGCCTCAAAAAATAAGTTAATAAACTTATTAATAGATTGACTGTTGAAAGAGGTAAGATGGCACTAAACAATGGTGGTTCCCTTTGGAAGCTAATTTTAAACATCATGAAAGAACAACAAATTGTCAGTTACTAGTGCTGTCTTTGTACTGCCAGGGAAGGAGAAATATGTTAGATATACCATTGTGGGTTCCAATTTTAATATCAGGCTCCATCAGAGAGGGGAACATTATCTTCTTTTTCTCAGGCAGCACCATGAGGTAATAAAAATACGTTCTGTTGTCACAAAAGATGCAATCATAACAAAATGTTAAACTATGTTTTACAGTCTGCAACTCTTAGTTATAGAAGTATAAGCTAAACATATCCCTTCTTTCCATGTACTTGCTAGGTGCAAAATTCTAGAAACAATACTATGCCTTTTAATGAAAGTAGATACTATTAAGGATAATAAAGATCTCTTCAATCAGTTAGTCTTACATCTGCTACGTTTTCTGGTCATAACCAATAAAGATCTAGAATCTGCTGAAGGGAGAGTGGCAATTTGCATAACAGAGTCTGGTCTTTGTTCTCTTCATCCTTTGTTGAAAGGTTGGCCAAAAGGTAAGTAATTGAGTTATTTCTGAAGCAGGGGTGGAGAAGAATGGCTCTTTCATAACTTGTGGACTTCAACTCCCAGAACTGGAGTTGAAGTCCACAAGCATAAAAGGGGCATTGTTCCCCACCCATTTTAAAGGGAAGCCTAGTCACTGTATTTCTCTTTCTGTATTACTTAAGAGTGTTTTTATAAGAAAAGAAGGAACAGAAATAAGAAAAAGAGAACTTTTGTTTCATATTTGTGATTGTGCACGTTTGAAATCAGGCTGCAGCAAAAACCAAATGACATGACTTTCCAGTGGCTGCTCACACTGCAAAAATTATGTTCCAAAGGTGCAATTCCCATTTGCTCAGCAGCTTCCTCAGGCTTATGGTATAATGAAGGCCACCCTCCCAAACTGAATAAGGCGAGGGGTCAATAGTTGAGGGTTGGAATTCAGCCTTTTATCTGAGTAACCACTTTATGAGCACAATTGGGCCTGAAATCTCAATTGTTGAGTGAAGTGGTCACTAAGCAAGAAGCCCTGTGACCACCGCTCAGTGAACAAAATCTGCCTTTCCCACTTGTGGTCTTTATGTTGACCATGCAGGTTATTAAGTGAAGCACTGGAAAGGGGGCTAGCGTCTCCCAGACCTGAACTCTCTCTCCACCCACTAGGGAGAACAGTCATGAGTTCACTAGCATTTTTCTTTTTGGAAAGACAGAGATAATGGTGTTCACTAAAACACGTGCAAATGTCATCATTCTGAAAGGCTCGGAACAATGGCCTTCATTAGTGTTTTTGCCAGGTTTCAAATCTGTTGCCCCAGAGTGCTGGTGGGTTTCTCTTTCACTTCTCTACCAATTTCTTCATTGACTTTCTGGGGAAAGTCAGAAAAATTATACATGACAATCAGATGATCATACAGCACTTATCAACAGATCATTAGCGAACAGGGTGCCAAACACCTGAAATGCACTCATGTGATGGGAGCAACATTTTAAGGCAACTGGAAGCTTTATAGGCTGTAAAGCTGCAGTCCCCAACTTTTCCAGCTCCACAGACTGGCAACAGTGGTGGCGGCAGGGGAGGGGATGGGTTTGTGCATGCAAATGGAGCTTTGTGCTGTCAGCCACTGCTTGTGTGGCCCAGTTCCTAACAGGCCATGAACGGATACCAGACTGTGGATTGGGGACCCCTATTGTAAAGCACCCATTTTGATGTTGTTTTGACTGCAAATAATCATTAAACAATCAGTTACATATCGAGGACTACCTATATTATCAATTTATGAGTAATATCATTGATATTCTTCAAAACCACGTGCACTTTCTACATTTTAGGCACCTTTTAAATAAAGAGTTATTCTGCGGTATCATTTTTTTTCATGTATGTAAGTAGAATGATACACTCCATTTTTTTCCATGAATGAATTTTAAAATAAAAGTGCATATTCTTTTAAAACCGTTCCCTCTCTGTAGCCATCAGTTGCTTCAAATGGTTAAACCAATCTCCCACTTTGATTTCCCATTCTGTTTTTATGTTGTTATCATTCTGAAATAGTTTTCCAAGAGGTGGCTAATTCAACTAAATCAGGAGACTTACCAGGTACATCTAACACCAAACTGCTGGACCTCTTGTCCAAGAATCTGATTTCAGAAGATTCTTCCTTCATGTCAGAAATGGTATGTATGGAGTTTACATGTCCTGCTTGTAGAATTCTCAGATTCTCAGATCAGTGGGTTTAAAAATAGTTTGACTTAAGTAGCATAACAATAAAACATATTAGCCAGGCATTCTGTATGCATTCTGTTACATCATGTTGGGGAATATTTCAAACATTGATATCCTAATTTAATAAGAAATGTAAAATTTTCATATTTCATTGATGCAAAAGAACATGCAAAATGAGCACACGTGACCAAACCTTGAATCAACTAGTTCAGTACATTCTGTTCTTAAAGTAGCATCTCAGAATGAGATAAACAGAATGAGAGATTCATTATAAGATTCATTATATGAATATAATGAGAGATTCTGTTTATAATCCAGCCAAGCTATAATCCTACATCTCTAAAAAAAAGAAACTTGAAGAAAGAACTGAACAGGTTTCTCTGCAAAGCATATGCTCAGGTGATTTTAACCTTGCTGCCTTTTCCCCTATTAGAAGATGTTTGTGGAAGTCTCCTAAGCAGGCTATGGTACAATTAAATCTTCTCACCCATGTTCCCCAACAACTGATTGTTTAGAACAGTACTTTATTGATTTCAAGCATTTAACTATTTATAAACTTAAAATAGAAGAGTAGAGAAGATTATATTAAGCAAATAACCTATTGATGCTGAAAACAAGCTCTCTCTGAAAATTTCCTTTTCTAGATAAAGTTCTCTCTAAGGGAAATGGATGATTTAGAAGTTAGAAAAAGAAAAAAAAGGAAAAAATATAAAGTACTTGGCTGAGCTTTTGGACTAGAGTTTCCCATAATGGGGAAATGGTTATTGTTTTGTAGCAGAACACATTCCAGGATTAACTTTCAGATTCTTTGATATCCCTAAACTGACCCATGCTCAAAATATAAGGAAGGGGCTGTTTGCCAAAATAGAGAGTGCTGAATTACATTATCCTATAATCTAAGTTGGCATACAACAGCTTTGTATACCTACCATGTTTTATTTATTAAAGCCAATACTTTATAGTATATTTAAAAATAAAGACACAGAAAAGCTAAATGTTTGCAGAATGTTAGGCAGTTGTCAAAATAATCCACTCCTCAGAATAATTCTCCTTCAAGGTGGAAGGTTTTATCAATCGTATTGTGATTCTCCTTCAGGTGGAAGGTTTCATCAGTCTTATTGAAAAGGAATCTCCTACTGGAAAACAGAAGCTAATAGGCCACATTATAAGTTTCGTCCTTGTCCAGTCATGCTGTAGTTGCTCCCAAATGGGAGACCGTCATTTATTCCTGGCTTTAAGGATTTTTCATTTTTTGAGTAAAAAAATGGACAGCTTTAAAGAGAACTGCCCTTCAGAGGAGGTGAGAATTTTTAATTTTAAAATTGCAGCTTCAATCAGAAGTCCCATTTTGACTCATTCAACTCTAGATTTGTGTGTGTATGTGTGTGTGTGTGTGTATGTATGTGTACACTGAGTTTAGTTCTGTTGATATAGGAGAGAGATTGCATGATACAAGCCTCTGGTAGGGAACAGTGGCTCCTGCAATTTTGAAAACATGTTAAAGAGATGAGAGGAAGTTAAAGGTGAGAAGGATAGAAAGTAGATTGTAGTGACAATCATAAAAAAAAATAAGCAAGGATACAGTAAGACTGGTGAGCTTCCTATACTTATCAATTTATGGAAGATTAAGGGAGGCAGATATCTAGGGGCCAGGAAAGGTATTTGGCCCTCATGTTCCTTGACAATGCAGTAGCTCAGAATTCTTTTCCATTTTCAGAACATTTCCACTATGTTCCCATCTGAGAATGAATCTTTCTGGGACCTGTTATCGATGTATACACAAAAATTAAACATTCAGACATCGGTTGATCTTGAAGATGCCATGCTGTTCATCATTTTGTTGAGAAGCTTTATTGAAGGCCTGGTTTCTCCAAATTCTTTTTTGAAAGGTATTTGTTTTTTATTGCAGGAGAAGTGAAATTTGAAAAATTCATAATGTGGATGCTTTGCTTACTGAAGTAGTATTTACTGCATTTTCTTGTTTCTTGCAATTCTGAAACTTGATCCCAGAAGTAATCAGCCTTTCTTAGTTTTAACCTGAAGAAAGTATTTGTTCTGATTTAGTTGGTTTTGCTTAAGTTTCAGAAAATGCTTTTGCTACAGGTCCTAATTGCCACTTCTTTGCATTTCTACAGATGAGGTCTGGTGGAATCCTGAAACTTTAAATGCAGACAGCAAAGATTATTTGCACCTGTTGTTGGGACTGTTTGACATTGTTGTCCGCGGAGCAAGTGAGGGATTCTATGCTGGTCATTTTCGGGCAATGATGCGACTTCTGTTTGAGGTACATTTTTCATACATAAACATAAATACATCTGACAAGAGAAAATAATTATTCTGATTTGGGCAATTGTGAATAACGTGTTGAAATTTTACAGTGAGATTGTATTATGGGGTCCATTGAAGTGAAATGTGTCTGTGTGTCTTTTCAAAACCACCCCCCAAAAAATAAATGGACTCTCCAAAAATTGTGTATTAATTGCTTCCTTTTTATCATTATCTGAAGGTACATTTGAAAGGACCAGAGCATCAATTTAGATTTCTCTCCATTTTATGGACTTACAACTACAACTTGTGTGATCAGCTGAATTTTGTGATGGATGCTGTGCTGCAAACTCAGGCATTGTACATAGGATGTGTCATGCTCGAATCTCAACCCAAGCAGAAAAAAAGGCAATTGGTATCAACTGCATCTCCAGGTACCGTGTGATGGCCTTTGGGATATATCCCTCTAATTATTGCAGCATTAATCTATTGTAGCTTTATAAGCTCTCCAGAGAAATTAAGGGGAAATTAGCACTAACTTCTTTCCTGGCTTTCCAGCTATCTACCCATACAAGAAGTTTTAGATTATTTAGAGTGAAGTTTACTTTCATGTAGTATTATATTGAATTGTAGAGGGATGGAGGGAAGGAAGGACTATTTTCTCTTCAGGACTTTTGCATCAGACTTAAATAGAGGCTTTTAATCATCATTTAACTTACAGAGTCTCTGAAGTTTTTACTAACTATACTCACTTAACTCCAGAGATTGCTCATAAAAATAAATAACTCTGCAGGTTTTTAATTTTGAAGCTTTTAGCTGTTGCAAAGGATTGTAAAGGTTTTAATTAGAAAATAGAGAAGACCTTCTCAGTGGGGTCAGCATTTGCAAGTCTGAGAGTCTAAATTCTTCTTGATGGCTGGACAGTGTAGGCAGATTGCTTCTCTCCAGCAATACAATAAAGTTGTTTCTCAGGGGAGGAGTTTTCATTCTGCATAGTTAATCTAAGTTTATTTGGAACTTTGTCAAAGCAATAACTGTTCTCCCTTCTTGCACTTTCCAGTAATTGTATCTCTGTTGATCAATTTGGGAAGTCCTGTAAGCGAAGTCCGAAGAGCTTCTCTCAAATGCCTTCATTCCTTAAGTGGAATAGAAGAATCCTTATTTCATCCTGTGCTTCAGAGTTTCACGAAGAAAGCTGAGGAAATAATGTCTGATTCAACTTATGTTACCCAGGTAAGCATAGATGAAAGTATGTTGTTACCTGATTTGCATCTGTAATTCTCTGTGTTTGAGTCTTTTTGATGAGTCTGATACTCAGAGCTCTTCTTGTGATCTTTTGGGAGTCAGGATCCCTGAAGCAAGTGTTGGTCAGAGACTAGAAAGCATCTTCTCTTCGGGAGCCATCTTCTACTTCCTTTGAGGAGGTTGTAAATGATCATGACCCGCAGGCCTGGATGAACAAATTATTTTGCTTTGTTGATCTTTCTTGCAAATGAACAATGAGTGATTGGAGGCATCTTCGCTTAGTATCTGATCAGTTTGTCTAGAATAGCATTGTCAACAGTCTGATATTTTTGGCAGGAGCTTTTTCAGCATTTTCAAGAGGCACTAGAAATACAATCAGAAAACTTTTTTATGCAGAACATCCTTTCTTCTGCTGATCCATGGCTGCTTCATCTCAGTTCCCTCTCTTGCATGAAGTTCTCTTGCAGGTAGAATATTTCGTATCCAACTTAATAGGCTTGTGCTTTGCTCTGCTTTTTTGTTTTTGCAGGATTTCACATTTTTGTTTTGATTGCCTGGGAAAGGGTTGTGAGAAAGCAGCTTTAGTATGTCTCCAGATATCTTTGAAATGCAGAGTAATACCTCAAAGTTCTGGCTGGGACTTAAGAATGATAATTGACATCAGTGGAAGATGCTACGGCAGATACACACCAAAATACAGAGGTTCTGGTATGGGGCCACTCCTTTCACAGATAGCCAGAAATTTAAATCACTATGCTAAAGGACTGCTCACTTCTTTTTTCTTTAGATGGTATTTTTGTTTTAGAGATAAATTATGCATATAGGTTCATAGCTAGTGTGAAAATGCACATGCAGTAATTGTGGTCCGTTTTCAGTTCCTTTGTCCTTCAATCAAATTACATTAATGATTCTTTGGTGTTTTTCCCCCTTTTGTTTGTAATCTAGGTTCTTGGTGATCTCTTTGGAGGAGAACCTACCCAACAGAAGCGAAAAGCCAAGCAGCAGAAATCATCAGAAGCATTGACAGCCTTACTTGAATGTGTCCAGGGCTTTAGATGTCCTTCCTATATTGCAAGAAACCTGATGAAAATTCTTCATGAAGTCAATGGCAGTGTAGGTGAAATAACTGGTGTTAACACTGGGAAAAATATCAGTGATCAAGCCAGATCTTTGTGTTGTTTTTCTGCAGGGTGAGATCTTGTGTATATCTTAGTTTGGTTATATGAACAAAATAGAACTTTTTCTCTGCCTTTTTATTTGAATAAGACTTAAAATGCCAAGATATATAAAAGGGTTCCAAGTTGCCACTTGGATAGTTGTATTGTTGTTTCCAGAAGTACCTTCAGTGCAAAAAAAGAAGGTAACCCAGTGCTATCTAGGCTGTTTGTATGGCAACTCACAATTTCTGTCCATTAGCCATGTTGTCTGGGGCTGGTAGGAATTAAAAGCCATAATTTCTAGAAGGCATCAAGTGGTATATACCTGCTGTAAAGGGAGGTCCTTCCAGAATGAGACACCTTCTTAAAAAAAGAATCAGCTTGCTGTCATTACATATACCAAGTCTACATAGGTTCTTAGGAGACTCAAAGACTTATCTTCAGATGTTTGCATGCCTAGTGTCAACTCATAAAATATTTCCATGGTTTTTTAGAGTTGCCAACAGAAAGGAAGGGGGGAGCAGCGCAGCCATTTGCAAACCAAAACTGCATTCCATAAATGTTTTCAAAGATATTAACTAGGTGACTGAAGTTTCTGCCGCACAAAATTCTAACTGGAGAACATGATTGATGACTCTTGGATATGGATGTGTCCCTTTGGGGAATATGAATTACGATACACCCAGAGGGTGTTGGAAAACCAGGGTCAAGGGTGACAATGAATTATGTGTCTCAGAGTCGGCTACATCCAGGCAGTGCCAGCATGTTAACTCTCAATAAATCCTTTTTAAGTTTTTGAAGTTTGGCTCGAGACTCATGATTTAAACGGGGGTAACTGCCGGAGTCCTGACACCTAGCTTATTACTATTGGTTAAATATATGGTTGCATCATACACATTTAAAAATTTGGCTTTCTCTCTTTAAACATTGATTTGCTTCCAGAAGTTGTGGTTGTTATATCCCTAGGGATTTTAAAGAAGAATTTGGACGGCCATTTGTCTGAAATAGTATAGAGTTTCCTGCTTGAGCTAGACTTCCAAGGTCTCTTCCAACTCTTGTTATTCTATTGACACACCAGTAAATAGAATACAAAACAAGTTTTATAAATATAAGTTTATTAAAGTTTTGGTTGATTTGTTTTTCAAAAAAAAATTTTTTTTGTTATTTTTTTTTCAGGCAGTGCTTCTTAACTTGCTGCCTCTCCTCGATCAGTTATTGGAGAAAGCTTCTGGTGCAGGACAGATGTTGAAAGATGAAGCCCTCCTTTTGCACCTCATTCTTGGGAAATACAATGAGCACTCAGCCACACTCGTTTGCACCAACCAAGAGTGCCTACATCTGTTCATCAAAGCTTTGCATGCCTCACAGGAAGTGTACCAGGGCCTCCATCCTTTTCAGATTACAGCTCTGGGGCAGGTGAGCTCTTGTATGAGTGATTTTCATTAGAATCTTTCACAGGGATTATTAGCATGGGTCACCTTCTAGAGCAGTGATGGCGAACCTTTTTGTTGTCGTGTGCCAAAAGCGTGTGTGCGCTGGCACCCACAATACAATGCGCCCCCCCCCGCATGAGCACGCAAACCCCCCACCCCATCCCCTTATCTGCACTCACATGCATGTGCCTCCCAGCTGATTTTTGGCCCGTTTGAGGCCATTTTTGTCCTCCCAGAGGCTCAGGGAATCCTCTGCAGCCTCAGGAGGCCGAAAAATGGGCCTTCTGGAAATGCCTGTTTTCAGCCTCTAGAGCAATGGTTCCCAAACTTTTTCAGTCCACCACCCCCTTGGTGCTACAAACTCATTTTCGTTGCCCCCCACCTGGGTGGAATTCAAATTTCTGTGGGTGTGACCTAATTTGAGGGTGTGGCTCACTGGTCACGTGACTGGATAGGTGTGGTTCGGTGGTCATGTGACTGGGTGGGCATGGCCAGGTGACTGGCAAACAAGTGGTCCTCACTTAATGGCCGGTTGTTTAGCAATGTGTTCTAATTTATGACTGGCTCCCAAGAGATACTTGACCGTTTTGGAGTTTGACAGCCATGCACACACCCACACACACTCCCTTCTAACCCTGCTTGAGCAGGTAATTGGACTAGAATCGGCAAAGCATCTCTGATTAGTATTCTAGTAGTAAATAAAATCTAATCAGAGAATGCTTTGCCGATTCTTGTTGATTTGTTTTATTTGTATCTCTTTATTTTATGTTGCTGAATTGCACCCAGAAGCTTTTGTGATTCTTTGCAGCAATAATTACCAACCTCTGGCTTTGCTCTACTTTTCAAACATGCCGCCACTGCTGCGTTCTCGGTGCCGGCCCCACAGGTCCACCCCATTGAGCCTGCACGAGAGGGACTTGCCCAAGCAAGTCAGGTCAATGGGTGAGCCTGAGAGAGGGAAAGAGAGAGAGAAAGAAAGAAGAGAGAGAGAGAGAGAAGGAAGAAAAGAAAGAGAAAAGGGAAGAAAGAAAGAAAAGAGGACAAAGAAAGAGGGGAGGATGGATAGAAGGACAGAAAGAAAAAGAAATAAAGAAGGAGGGAGGAGAAAGATAATGAAATATCTATTCTAGTCCCATCACCTGCTCCAGCAGGATTAGAAGGGAGTGTGTGTGGTGTGTGTGGTTGTGTGTGGTGGTGTTCTCGTAATTTACAGTATATTTTGGTTTTGCCTTCTTCAGAATTGGACTGTAATGCATTGGGGAAAAGTAATTTTTAGGGTGGAGATCTGATCCAGTGATCCTGTTTAAAGCCTCAACTAAATGTGAGAGCTTCCTGATAGTCTTGACCATGTGTCATCCACAGAACCTTTAAAAGAAGCCAAAGAGTGTTCAATGTGCTGGCAAAGATGTTTCAATGTGCAAAAAGGCCTCAGTCTAAACTAGACCTCACTTCAATCTGATGCATTAAGTCTCAGTCTCTCTCTCCCTCCCTCCCTCCCTCCCTCTCTCTTTCTCTCTCTCTCTTTTCCTCTCTCTTCTCTCTCCCCCTCCTTCCCTCCCTCCCTCCCTCCCTCCCTCCCAGACTGGCTTTGCTTCACTGTCGTGATGTGCCTGCGGGGCTAGTGCTTCGAACAAGGATGGATGGATGGATGGATGGATGGATGGATGGATGGATGGATGGATGGATGGATAGAGAGAGAGGAAACACAGAGAGACAGGAAGGTAGGCCGATAGATTGGTAGGTAGGTAGGCAGACAGGCAGGCAGACAGACCTTTTTGAATGGATAAATCGATCTATATTGGTAGGCAGGTAGGCAGAAAGACAGGCAGGAAGGCAGACCTTTTGGATGTATGTATATATGTACATTGGATGGACAGGACAAACAGACAGACAGAAAGAATGTGACAGCAGCGGCACTTTGGGAAAGTAGAGCAAAGCCAGAGTGGGAATTGAAGTCCACATAAGTTGCCAAGGTTGGGAAACATGGGCTGAATATATCAACCCAGCCATTCTGGTTAGGGTTTAGCATGCTGTTTGATTCTGGCTTGGTCAATATACCATGACTAAGATCTTCCTGCTCCTTAATGCAGGAAGCCCCTCTTTAATGCCCCTCTGCCCCTTCTCCAGCCCCCTGCCCCAGTTCTTTCTTTGGCATCCAATTTTGCAATGCCAACTTCCCTGGGACAGCCGACTTGACCCTCTTTGCTTCGACCCAAGGTCCACTTCCATTGGGCCAAGCAAGGGGAGGTGCTCTGCACATGCTCAGAGACTCCCAACTTCGGGGAAACGCTGCGCACATCTTTATGCTCCGCCTGGGAGGAGGAAGGCGTGGGGAAGCAGGTGGAGGGAACGATCACTTGGAAACTAAGCAAGCAAGCAAGCAAGCCAGTCACCAGCAAGTTGAACAAAGATTCTAAAAAGTCAGATTTAAATTGTATTTTGGCAGAGTTGCTGTTTAGATTAAGATGGGCTTCATATAAATTTAATAAAGAAATGAATTCACAGGGTATCATGAGGAAGCTCTATATTTCCTTATTTTCCTTGTTACTGGAAATAATGCCATACTTTCCTTCATGTTGTATATAAGCTCATGTCTTTTTGTTATTTCTAGATTACAAAACCTTTCTTTGCCGCACTACCAGAAGGGAAGGTACAGCAAAGGATTCTGAGAGTTCTTTTTGACTTACTCCTCAATTGCAAAAATCTACATTGTGCCCAGACAATCAGCAGTGTATTTAAAGGGGTAAGATAACTTAATCTTGTTGCATAATAAGACTCTGATTCCTCTGAATAAACAGAAGAAGATTACAGGTGGTCCTCGACTTACGACCACAATTGAGCCCTCTCGGGTCTGCAGCAAAGGTGCTTGGCAGGAGTAGGAACTCTCCGCACTCTGCCATGATCACCCGTCAGGAGCGGCTGGTGGTGAGGCTACCCATGGGGCACTCTAGATGAGGATACAAGGGGGGGAATTAAGTCACCCCCGAAAAGATGGCCTAGCCGTTTTTTTGGGGCTCCAAAGAAAATAAGACCCGGCCTTATTTTATGAGAAACACGGTAGTTTGCTTGCAGGAATTAGGCCATCGTAATTTTATTACTTTTAACAACCATATTGTGTTCAGTATAAGAGGTGACTAAAATGTATATTGCAGAGAATTAAAACACAAAACATAGGAATAGTTTGGAAAATTAGTAATATGCCATATGATGTGTGCATTGCTTTTATTGAAAACATGATTTTAGTAATCACAAAGTATAATTTTTGGTTTTAAGCCAAGAATTGTATTGCGTTTTCGGTAAGAAACTATGCTGCGATCCCCTTCAAATACAAATGGTCATCAGTGGTGGGATTCCAAAAAATTTACTACTGGTTCACACGGCTTGATGGAGTGATGTGGCTTGGTGGGCATGGCAGGGGAAGGATACTGTAAAATCTACATTCCCTCAACACCTCACTAATCTGCTTTCCAGCTCCGTTCTCTGTGCAGGGCAATGAAAGAAGACCTAGCCGATCAGTTGGGACTTGGGAGGCAGAGACTAGATGGGGGTGGGGCCAGTCAGAGGTGGGATTTGATGGTTCTCCAAACTATTCAAAATTTCCACGACTGTTTCTCCAGAAAAAAACTGCTGAATACCCCCTCGCATGGTCATGCTTTTTTTCTGCACTGCCATACAGGCATGTTACATGCCAGTTGACAGAGGATGGTCAGATCATATTCAGCAATTGGGCTGCATGTGTACAATATATTGTGATGTGTAGTGTGTTACAAATCTTTAAAACAAAATCGAACATATTATTTAGATTTCAGTAGATGCTGAGCAGATTATTATCGAACTGGAACCTCAGCCTAAAGTCAAGACTGCTGCTACAGTTCACCAGACAAGAAGGCAGAAAATACAGCAGCAGAGGTAAAATGGGTGGGAAATATAAGTGCCATATATGCTATAATGGAAGAGGTTTTTAAAATGGAGAATTAAAAGATTTTGGAAGCCAAGCAGCTTAAAAACATAAGATTGTAATTCATTAAGCAAATAATTTAAGCTATGGAATTTCCATGAATCTGCGTGTGGAATAAAATTGGTAACACTCTGACATTCTACATGATGAGAACACAACTTATATTCATGGAATTATATTAGTTTTGACTAATTGGAACTGAATTTCATACACGCTCTTGATGCAACATAATGAAGATAATTTCTGTGGTTAAATGAGGAAACACAGAGTTAACCAAAAAGACTGGACAAATAGGAGAATCAATGTTAGGCTATTTTATATAGTTAATACTTTAATAACTTCTGTTTGTAATTGTACATGTAAATGACATTAGGTTAAATCGAGTGCTTCTGTAAATAGTTATTATCTTGCCTGTGATCATGAAAACTGGAAGGAATTCTGAATTTTTGAAAATTGCCATCAGAATAGTCATTGCCTGGTTAAATAGCAAAAAACAAGAGAACTAAATAGTTAATCAAAGAGAGTACAAAAGCCAGAAGTCATCAGCACAAGATAAGCTAAAGAATAGAAAGATTTAAAAAGGACATACAAATTAACAAATCTTTAAAAACTGTATTTGGTTGATGATTCTTTGGCTCTTTGTAGAATCTGAAATAGTTGCTCTGCAAAAACTGATATTTTTAATAGAAGGAAATAAAGTCTACTTTCTTCTGCTTTTGATCATTCAGAAAAGTCCAAGTTCCAGAATGTGTACAAGAAGAAAGTATAAACTGGCAAAGAATTACGCTTATCCTAGAATTGCTGCAGCACAAAAAGAAGCTCAAACAGCCTCAGGCTCTGATACCTACCCTTTTCAATTTGCTATCTAGGTAAGTTTACTTTAGAGAGCAATTCTAAATCTTGTTATTTCTTAACTCCAGCCATTAAATATTGAGGACCCTGGAAAACTCTCTATCTCACCCGTAGGAGAAAGGAGTTCCAAAATGGGATGACCCTTCCATTTTTAGATTCAAACATTATCAAAACGACTCAGCTCTTCTGTCCTCCATTCTGTGCTACAGCTTAGTTCTGTCCAATCTCTCTTTATGTGGCCACGCTATAAGAAAAACTTTATTTGGTCATTATCAGTGGTGGGTTTCCAAATTTTTTCCGACTAGTTCTATGAGAGCGCACTTCATTTGTGTCAGTGCTACTGAGGTGAACTGTTTTTTAGCTCAGCTGAGGCGCAGCAATCTGCTCTGCCACTCAAATCAGCTAAGCTAAAAAACAAGGGAATATAGGATAGGCGGGGTGGGGGGCAGCCAGAGGTGGTATCTGGCGGTTCTCTAAACTGCTCAAAATTTCCACTATCGGTATGCCAGAACCAGTCAGAACCAACTGAATACCACCTCTGGTCATTATGAACTTGTGGATCTGACTACCCTTTGAAATGTTCCATCCAGTGATTTAGACTTAGAGCATGGTTGCCACTTGCTGCTCCAGTGCTAAATATTGCTGAGCTGCATCATGTTGCCTCTAGCTATGTTGATTCCTCAAGAGCCTTGCACTTCCTTTCCTGTCTGTAACTGGTTCCCTTGAGGATTTCTCCAAATAAGGTATTTGAAAAAAAAGAATTTGGAACGTGATGTAGAAATTATAGAAGATTGGTTCTCTTTGCCCCCCACCCTTCAGAACTGTTATTTTTAGGTAGCAGCATAGAACATTACGTTTGATCATCTATTTCTCCAAAAATAGCCTAATTCCTTTCTGAATTTCCAGGTGTCTAGAACCAACTACAGGGGAGGAAAATCTGGAATACACAAAACAACTAATACTTGGTAGTTTGCTAAACATTTGTCAGAAGCTGTCCCCAGATAGCAACAGGATAAAGGCAGGTACAGTGAAGACCAAAGTTAATTTTATTTGGGATATTTGACAGTGTTTTCCAGGTTTTGTATTCCTAAATGGGATGGAAACTCTGCAAGCCTTGTTACCTTTTCAGCGCCTTCTTTGTGTTTTGAGGTCTCCTGGATGAAGAGAAATTCAATGTGGAACTGATCGTCCAGTGCATCCGGATCTCAGAAATGCCACAGACCCATCACCATGCACTGCTCTTGCTGGGTGCTGCAGCTGGAATGTTTCCTGTGAGTTTATTGGAATGTGTGTTGAAGGAAGGGAAGTTCATCCAAGTTTCTAAAATATATCAAATTTTAGATGCCTTTTCAGCTCTGACACAGGCATTTGGGCATTTGCTAGTCTCTTCCCATGCTTATAAATAGCTGACCACTTTCCAGATTCACTTGATCTCTTTCTCCAAGATTTTTCTTTATCACCTTCCTGCTTTTTTCTTTGGACAGGTCATCATCAATTACCCCTCATTTTTTCTTTCTCTTCTTTATCTCCAATCCATTTCTTCCTGAAATGACTACTAACTGGACAGAGATTTGATAGTATGTTTAAATTAAACATATGTTTAAACAAGTCTTGAGGAGTTGCTAAAGTTTTCTATTCATGTGGGATACAAAACTGGCTTCCAAGTGCAATTCAAGGTGCTGGTTATTACCTATAAAGTCCTGAATGGCACAGGACCTGTTTACCTGAGAAACCACTCATCTTCAGTTGTTTTTGCCTACCTTTTCTTAATTGGGAGGCCCCTCAGACAATCACAATGCCTTGATCACTTCACAATTTAATGGCTGCACTGCGCTCTATGCGGGGCTACTCTTGGAGACCACCCAGAAGCTACACCTGGTTTAAAATGCAATGGGGCGAGCAGAAATGGGGCACTGCCTGGTGTTCTCATGGGTCCCCACTGCTAGGCAAGCTGCATTAGATGCCAGTTAAGGGGATACTGAAGTTTGCCTGTATATAAACCAGGATTGAGCAGTTCCTTTAACTGCTTTAACTAAAATAGCAAAGGATCCACTGCTTTAATTCGGAAAGAAAATTGTTCTGAGAGAAACTGCATTGCAAAAATAAACACTGAAAAAATAAACACAAATGCTACATTATTGCAGGAATAATGGCTTGCTTTTGTGCAGGATAAAGTGCTACACAATATCATGCCGATTTTTACATTCATGGGAGCCAATGTCATGCGCCTGGATGATGCGTATAGTTTCCAAGTGATTAACAAGACAGTGAAGATGGTCATTCCGGCTCTCATACAGGTGAGATCATTTAAACTGGGTCACTGAAACAGAATACAGGTAGTCCTCAACTTATGAACACAGTTAAGCTCAAAATTTCTGTTGCTAAGCAAGACAGTCATTAAGTTGCGCTGCATTTTTACAACCTTCTTTGCCATGGTTGTTAAGTGAATCACTGCAGTTGTTAATTGAAGCATGAAACTGTTAAATGAAATCGAGTTTTCTGGCTTGTCGGAAGCCAGCTGGGAAGGCTACAAATAGCAATACCACTTAAACTTATACACCGCTTTACACTGCTTTATAGCTCTCTCTAAGCAGTTTACAGAATCAGCATATTGTCCCCAATAATCTAGGTCCTCTTTTTACTGACCTCAGAAGGATGGAAGGCTGAATCAATCTTGAGCCTGGTGGGATTTGCACTGCCAAATTTCAGGCAGCCGGCTGTCAGCAAAGGTTGCCTGCAGTACTGCATTCTAATCACTGTGCCTCCATGGCTCTTACAGTGATCACATGACCCCGACACACTGCAACTGTCAGTTGCAGCTGTGCAGTAGCCAAGCAACTGAATTTTGATCTCATGATCATGGAGATACTGCAATGGTCGTAAATGTGAAAAACGATCATAAGTCACTTTTTTCAGTGCCATTGTAACTTCAAATATTCACTAAATGAACGATTGTAAGTCAAGGATTACCTCTATAGCAAACTTAGTCTTGCATCTGAGACAGTCGTATTCTTATTTTTATTACTTGCAGCTTGGATTCTAAATGCTTTGGCTTAATTCTTCCTTTCTTTTTTAAACAGGAGTTTCCTTTACTGTAGATCTTACTCATATCATTGCTGGATTTACAAGACAATAACAGCTGTTTCCAATACTAATTCAGATTTGCCTTTCAAACATTTACAGATTGGTTTTGCCATACAAACACAGCTCCACTCATTGTGTTCTAATTTGTATATTATTATATGATCTCTTCCACAGTTATTCTTTAGTATTCAAGCTTTGGTTATAACCTTAGTTCTTTTGTGTTGTTGTTTTTTTGCTTCATCTGAATAAAGTCTTGTCTGTTTTTCCTTTGTTTAGCCTTTGGCTTGTATGTATAACCTGTTCCTTTTTTAAAAAAAAAAATTGTAGGCGGAGGAAGATGGTAGGTCTTCAGGAACTGCAGGTAACATGGAAGGAGTTGTGATTAAAATAATCCGGGTTTTTGTGGATGCCTTGCCCCACGTACCAGAGCATCGACGTCTCCCAATTCTAGAGCAACTTACAAGTACTTTGGGGGCAGAGCGATTTCTGTGGATTCTTTTAGTACTGTTGTTTGAACAACATGTGACCAAATCTGGAGCTGCAGTAGCCAGCGGGGAGAAGGTAGGTTGAAGAAGCACTTTGTTTTTAAAAATGCATGTTGCTGTGCAGAATGTTGCAATACAATGCACAGATATATGACATTTTATAATATTGTTTTCTTCATCTTGCTATTTACATAGGATATTGTTTTGGAAACCGATACAGAATTCTGGATTTCTGTATGTTGTGAATTTAGCGTAATCGAACAATTGCAAAGTTTAATGAAACTACTCAACTATTTAACAAACCTGCCAGAGAACAAAGAAGGTAATTGCCAGCAAAGAAACTTGTGGTCAGCCATTCAATAAACAGATTGGTTTGAATCCCAACTGAAAAAAAGCTTGCCTAGGAAGTTCATAATCAGGCTTAGTGCTTTTTTCTCCAGAGCTGGCCACAAAACGCAGTGCAGCATATGGTACCTCACCTGGTCAGAGTTTCCCAAACCAAGGTAGTTATTTGAACATATAGAGAAGGTCCCCTTAAAGATATCCATTCTGGAAGTAACGATAAATGAAATATCCTTTAACGGTACTCAGGTGCTGCCTGAGTCAGTCCCCTCACTCTACCCAAAATTAGAGCAAAACTTGTTGTATTACTTAAGAAATGGCCCAATTTATACAACATACTGTACTGCTTTATAGCATAATGCTTTTAGTGGGGTTTCCCATAACGTGTAGATAGATTTATTTACTTTCTTATGTAAAGAGATCTATATGGTTTTGGGGTCTATTTTTTGCAGAGAACCCCGGACAAAAGAAGTCAAGGCCACTGAGGACACAATCCTACAATCAAGAAACAGAACTCTTCGATGTGGAGTCTCACTCTGGCAAACAGTTGAGGCATTTGAAATTCTTGGCAGTCTCTTTCATGTCACAGCTTCTGGCTTCAAACAGTTTTGTAAAAAAAGTGAGTTGAATTTATCTTTCCCCAGAATTGATAAGAGTCCCATTACCAGTTGAGAACCTGTAATTTCCATGAACTGAGGCAAATTGCAGAAACTCATTTTCTCTTCACTTCCGGCTTCAGTGTAGTGCTGGTTGGTATAACAAGAAATATGCTTCGCATTAAGTGCAAAATAAAATAACATTACTTGTTATTTTAATAGTTTTTTAAATGGATTTCTTTACTGTAGAACAGTGGTTCCCAACCTTTTTTTCACCCCGCACCCCTAAAGAAATTTCACTCAAACCTCGCATCCCCTGAAATATATGGTAAATATATGGTAGGATTGAATTATTTAATTATTAAATATATGGTAGGATTGAATCTNAAATATATGGTAGGATTGAATTATTTAATTATTAAATATATGGTAGGATTGAATCTTTTCAGCTATGTATGTGACGGACACTAAATAACGATACTTAACTCTAAAATGAAAACAAAGTTAGTCCATTGCAAAAGAAAATAAAAATGCCTTTATATAGCCAATATCCTATTATTTACCTGGACTTTTCTCGCACCCCCTGGAAGATCGTCTCGCACCCCAGGTTGGGAACCCCTGCTGTAGAAATAATTTTTCTACAATAGAATGCTATTTTTCTATAAAGTCTACACACAATATTATTGACTAGATATCTTGGCAAAAGAAATCAAGGGATGGAGTAAGTTCAAATCACAGTTAATTTTTGTTTCTAGTCATGGATGAAGCCAGAGGCAACTATATACATATTGTGGCTGGCAGTTGAACATTCCATCCATATACATGTTGTACATATCTGCCATAACAGCATAACAAAAGTAGACTTGTTTTTAGGATTGATCATTTGTGATTAGTGCTAGCTTATCAATAATTAGGATAAATATATTTAAGCACATTTAAAAATGCATTCTGTAGTTAAAAGAGACCTTCAGAGACCTAACCTTGCCTGCTTTGAATTACTGCCCCATCTGCTACAGTCTTTGCCCACCCCAAAAATTTGACATGCTCCTGCCACCTACAGTATTCCATTGGGAGAGATTTGATTAACCTTTATGTTGAAGTGGATTCTGATGCTAAGAATAGTAGGTGTTGTGGAAACAATTTTCAGGTGAAAATTTGAAAGCAAACTACCTGTTGGAACTCTTGTGCTGTCACTTTTTAAAAAAAAATATATTAATGAGAACTCATAAAAGCAAGTTCCTTGAGTGTTTTTATCCAACTCTGATTACTGTTGGAAAATTTGACATCTACTTTGAAATTCTATATGCAAAGGAAACTTTTCAAGGCTGTGTTTTCATTAGTTAGGAACATAGGGAACTATCCATCAAACCGTAAGCCAGTCCCACTCAATCCTGTATGTTATGCAGATGGCAGCATGAAGGTCCTGAAAATGACAAGGATGAAAATTTTAAAGAACTAAAGGCCATGTATGAATCAGTGTATGGCTATAGTAGAAGCAAGGATTGAAAAGGGCAAAGAAATGCAGTGAATAAGGATGGTTTAACCTGATACAGTTAAATTTCTTTTTCTCGCATTTAATTTCTTTTGCTCAGTACTTATCGTGTCGGACTTTAATACTGGTTATATTGAAAGGGAAGAGCTTGGTGAATATGTACATGTGCATAATAATAAAAAGGATGGCTTCTTCAGGATCCTGAACGCCACCAATTTTTTAGTGTAAAATTGAATTCCAGACAAAATAGCCATGAAGATTCTATCTGGTTAATGCTATAACAACTTGTTAGCGCACCTCACAGTCATGTTCATCCACCTGAATTTAATTCCCATTAACATGATATGGACTATGTAAATGGTTTTTCTTCCTTTGTCCTCTAGGTAGTTGAATGTGAAGATTCCGAAGAGTTAAAGGAACTTGAACAAAAGTATGTTTGCTTTTTGTTGACTATTTTAATTAAGAATAGAAGTAAGCTGTATAGGAAAATTTTGAGAAAGCATTACTTTACATCTCTTACCAGATGAGAAATTAACTATATCAATATATCTATCTCTTCTATCTATCTATCTATCTATCTATCTATCTATCTATCTATCTATCTATCTATCTATCTATCTATCTCTCTATCTGAAATACAGCCTATTAAAGTATATGACACTAATTCAACAGGAGGTGATAGGCACCTTGTGTTATGCTGTTTTTTGCAGGGTTTCAAGAGATAGAAGTTGTAAAATTAATGCTGGGCCCATACTTTGATAGGGTGGGATCCAGTCTTCAATTATTTAGAGTAGCCACTAAAATCAGCAGACTGACTTTAAAATTATGCCAGCATAAAATAATGCAAGTATTCAGCTAACATTTCCTATTGATGGAGCATCTTCCATCAACTAAATGTTGGGACAAATTTCAAGGATAATGTGGAATTCTACTTTGATGCCATCGCCATGATGATGATAACAAAGTTGAATCTAATGGCATGCATGCCCACATGGCCTGTAAATGGTTTCATTTTTGGATTCTCTGACTTTTATTCTAATGAAAAATTAATGTGGATTGATGTAGTTCATCATTAAGTATGGTTGTTTTTCTAGGTTGTTGGAAAAAATTCTTTGCTACATAAATGCAGTTGCACAATCAATAGAAAAAAATGCCAACACTTTGACAGCCAAATTCTGGAAGGTTTTGCTCAACAAATCATATGAACTACTGGATAAAGTAAGTATTATTCTACTTGCCAGTAAGATGACATCTTGAAGCTTTATGATTTTGGTGTAAAAATGGATTTATTAATTCTAAAAAACCAGATAATCCAGGCAAGAATCTTAGTTGTTTATTTTATCTGCTTATCACAGATTTGCCTAGCAAATTAATTTTAGTCATAATTATTTACAGGTACCTAAGAAATTTATATGAATAAAAACAATAATACTAAGCAGATTTAAAAATGTGTAAAAATTAGAGAATAGTAATCTGTGATATTTGGAAAAAGCTTGAAAGGAGAAGACTTAACAGAAAATATGATAGAACTTTGGCTTTTCTGAAAGGGGAAATTATCTGAAGGATGTCTCTTTTCAGTTATATCTACCCAACCCACTAGAGCAGGGAGGCAAGGAATAATGCAGGCACTTCTGGCAAGACCCAGAAGAAGGACATCCTCCATGGTGGCTCCCTCCCTTTGGAACATCATCCCCCACACAGATTAAATTGGCCCTCACTTTGACATTTTTTCACAAGTCCCTGAAGACCTGGTTCTGCCAACAGGCCTGGGGGAAAAATTGTTCAAAAGAAGAATATTGTGCTAGAGTGCTGGTGATGAAATAAACCATATCATAAGTTCCAATTAGGGAAAAATTTGTAGTTGATTACGGTTAAAAAGAGAAATCTACCATAAGTGGTTTTGAACTCCCCTTCGTTAAATATGTTCAAAGCTGGATCTTAATCAAGACTTGAAAGGCTTGCAATGTTAAAAACAGAGTGAAGAAAGCTCACTCGGCTTATACTGTTCCCTTCCAATTTTGATTTTGTGGTAGAGAACATAGAGAAAGACCTTGAGGGATAGGAGCCACTACCAAGCCACTACCAAGGCAATGGATAAGCAAGGCTTGAACCTATTCTGAGGCACTAAGTAGACCAAGTATCTCAGACAAGCCCACCCTAAATCACATGAAAGAGAGAGGAAGCACATTGCAAGATTCTGCTACTATAGTTGTCATGGTAGCCATAATCATGACCCATATGGCATTGGTTTCTTAGTCTGCTCTACCTTGTTGGGTTGACACTGGGTTTGCATTCTGAGATTTTCTTGGGCTTCCCTCAAATTCAGGAGTCAGTAGTATACTTAGGATTGGAATGGGGTAAAGATTGTTAGATTAGTTTTTCTATCTAAATACTAAAACAATTTTACCATTAATTTTTAAAAAATTGTTCCTGTGTTTTCTTTTTAGATCAATTCCTTAATTCCAACAGAAACCTTTATTCCTGTCCTCAGGGGCCTGATGATCAATCAGTTGCCCTCAGTGAGACGTAAAGCCATGGATCTCCTCAACAATAAACTGCAGCAGAACACACAGTGGAAGCAAACCCAGGTAAGCAATTTTTCTTATTGTCCTTATTGCCATATAGTAGTTGCACTTTGTGCCACATAACATAGCAACTGCAATGGAAAAAGGTTCAGCCTTACCTTTTAAGTATAGCACTTAAATAAAGAAGTACTGGATCTGGAACTCTGAACTTACTATAGGAAATCTTCTGCTGTATGCTTGGTTGGATTGCAAGGTCTGGATATTGGCTTGGATGTTCAGCCCTGGAACCTTCCTATGAATAGTTCCACATCACTTTGTCCTTTCAGGTGGAACTACTGCTAGAATTGGTTCCCGACCTTCTTACTATGGTGCGGCATCAAGAAGCTGGGGAGCAGGCAATTAATAGGCAGACGGCCTTGTACAGCTTGAAGTTGCTGTGCAAGTGCTTTGGCAGAGAGAAACATGAGCTGTTTGTAGCTGTGCTAAAAGTGGCCATTGAGGTGATTTCTGCAGATGGGAAGGAAGAAAGAAACGTCGTTGGAAGTGCTCTGTTGTGTGCTGCTGAGGTCACCTGTGTGCTGAAAGCATTGGCTATACCTCAACTTCCAAGGTACTCTTCTTCAAGCATAATTAAAGATCAAGAAATTGAACATGTGGACTGTCCCTTGAGATTTTTTTTTTTCAAAATAATGCCTTGCATTGTAATGTTTACATCAGTTAAGCAGCTCTAAAAGATAGGGTGGTTATTTTTCTTCTCCTTTTATAGATAGACATTGGTTTTCCAGGAAATTCTAAAGGGGGAAAAATCAATTGACACTGGAAAAAAAATATATGCACTTTCTTCTGTGCAAATGATTCTAAATTCTATACCATACATGAAATAATTCTATACCAGATAACTGGTTGCTCTTCCTTGCAAAAAAATGATTGAATAATATTCATAGGAAATTTTTTATAATTAGTTGGAAGCTTTCCACACACAAAAAATAAAAAATTAAGCACTTTCCTGATTATAATCATTCAAGAAAATAGTGATAGATAAAATGCGTTTTGACTTAGGTACACAATTAACTATTACACCATCCTCTTATTTAGATTAAGAAACTTAACAGTGAACATTCATGAGAGATTTCTGTGTTTTCAGAAGAGCTTGGCCTTTGATTTTATTTAAAATACCATTTAGTGAAATGTATTTGAGTAGACATAATTTATTTTATTGGGAGGTCTGCTTGAGTATGAACAAGTTAATCTTGTGTATCTTTTCTCATAGACTTATGCCGGCATTGCTAAATATACTGAAACACAAAAAGGACTTGGTCGTCAATGAAATTTATTTACTTAGCACAGTGACAGCTCTACTGAAAATTGTGGAAACGTTGCCACGCTTCCTCAGCCCATATTTGCTTAATGTCCTGCTCCAGGTCAGTAAATCAACTTTGATTAAGAGGAAGTATTAGTTAAGCAGCATAATGTGTGAAAATTCTGTGAAATAATTTGATTTGTACATTGGCTGCCTTCTAGGTGGTCCACTTGGACAGAATTACTGTTGAAATGGGGTCTTCATCCCAAATTAATCTACGTGTGGCATCTCTGAAAACCACTTTGGCAACAAAACTTCCATCAAGAGTTCTTCTGCCAGCAATTGCGAAGTGCTACAGTGAAATTGCAAATGCTTCTAAGGTGAGATTGCCTTGGTTCTTTCAACATATCTCTTGCTATATTTCTATACATATAGAGTCAATATATTACCTCAGGCAATAATGGAGTTCAGAAAATGCGTGGTATTACACTTCATTGAGAAGGAAGCATAATTCCACCTACAAAAGGCTGCATCCTTTACTCGGCTAACCTGGCCTTGGATTTGACACTTTTGTTTCTTTTCTTGGGCAAGGAGGAAAAGGAGCAGGGTCATGTTACTTATGGCTCTAAAATTTCACACTATCCTGGACCGAAGGTTTTCCTTAAGAAAAGGTGCTATCAACTTTTTGAAGGGAAACTCAAGCAATTTAGACAGATTTGTTTAATAATTTGAATCCCCTTGGGTATTAATCTGAACTTGTATCTTTGTTTGTTCTTCTAGAATGATGTAGGTACTATTATGGATATTTTGAAGGAGCACATTGTAACTCTGGAGAAAGATCAGCTCTCTGCTCATCAATCTGAGCTAACAGCATTTTTCACAAAGGCTTTGGACTTCAGAGCTGAACACTCTCAGGTGAAGCATATGAGATCTTTTGGGAGTAACACAAATGTTCCTCTTCAAGTGAGGTTTCCCTTTGTATTAATCTCTTTATGGGGCAGTTTAAAAAGCTCAGTTCTGGGCAGGATTGTGCCAACAATCCTGTAAACAGTGCTACAGATATTTTGATAACGCCTGCTTTATTCTAGGACAATTTAGAGAAGGTTGGCAAAATAGAAGCTCGAATTATCACATGTTTAATCAGCATGGTCATGAAGCTTTCTGAAATGTCTTTCCGGCCCCTGTTTTTCAAGGTAGGAATCTGAACACACTTCGATCTCAATAGGTTTCTTGTTTGTGTGTTGATACAAAACAAAAAAACCCCACCCCTTGTCTCTTTCTTTCAGCTCTTTGATTGGTCCAAAACAGAAGGGGCCCCAAAGGATAGACAGTTAACTTTCTACCGACTGGCAGACTGTATTGCTGGCGAGCTAAAAGGGCTGTTCAGCCTATTTGCTGGCCATTTAGTGAAACCTTTTGCTGATAATCTGAATCAGATCAATACATCAAAAACAGGTAAAAATTCTAATTTAAAATTAATTCAAGGAAGAAAAATATTTTTAATAAGGTACATTATAATGCACTAATAATACATATTTATAGCTCTAATGAAGGAGAATTTGTAGCTCAGGATTGACCCCTATGAGGGGTCCTCGGTGCTGTGTGAACTTGCTTTTTTCTTTCAGATGTTTCATTACCCAAACCTAAGTAACATCATCATATTTTTAATTTTGCTTCAGAGCTTATTTTCATTATGTTTTAAAAAATGAAAGCCCAGCCTTCAAAGGGATGCTTCAGTGAAGCACTTCTGCTACTCAAAAAAAAACACTCTATAAGCAGAATTAAGATATCAGGGTGGCCCCAATTAGGGAACATAGTTATGGAACAAAGCCCATTTCTTCCTCGGCATTCTACAATCTGTCACGCTTTTAGCTTGTCTTCTCATACTTTAGTTCATCTCTGCACTATATTTTTTTAAAAGGGAGAAACTTGATCTGGATGGCATTTTGGAAGACAATTATCCAAATTTTTAACATGCTGCATCACACAGATTTTGTAAATTATTTGTTGTCCTAATACGTTATTTCTCAACCATGGCAGTTTTCAGACATGTGGCCTTCAATTCTCAGAATTTCCCAGCCAACATCCTTGGGGAATTGAAATCCACAGATCTGAAAGTTGCCAAGGTTGAGAAACATTGCCATAATATTTTAAAAATACTTTTTAAAGTATTTTAATATTCTATTTATAAAAGGCTTTAATTGTAAATATGCTATTAATGTAATGTTCTCTTTGCTTGTATCGTATGAAGACTACAAAGTGATAATCGGCTAAGTTTAAATGCCTTATTCCTGTACCTTTTGCTGTTTATTTCAGATGCAAATGAAGCTTACTTTGACTCCGAGGGTGACACTGAAAAAAGTTGCTTATTACTACAGTATAGCCTTGATTGTTTGTACAAAATCTTCCTTTTTGATTCTCATCATTTTGTGAGCAAAGAGAGGGCAGAAACATTGATGCTGCCTTTAGTCAATCAGGTTAGAGAGTATTCTCATTCTTATTAGATTATTACCTAATAGTGCTATGTAATACTTGGATCATTTTTACAAATGTACTTTATTCATCTGAGCTGGTTCCTTTTTCAGCTTTTCTGATTGTCAAATCACCGTACTTGGCTTAGAACTTGAGTTGAGTGATGTACTGTTTATAAAGCAAACAATCTACGAGTGGTGTACAACCAGTGGTTAAATGCAGTGTTTTTTTACAGATTCCAAAAAAGGGGTATTAAAAATATATAAAGAATCAAAGAATAGATAAGAAAAATAAGAGAATCTATTCTAATCCTAAAAGCTCCAGCATAAAATTGCTTTAAGTGACAGCAAAGAATTTGGTCGGGTTAACAAGCCCATTGTTGGTTGAAATGAATTTTTACCCCATTTTTTTTCTCTCAGCATGGAAGTTATTTTATTTTATTTTATTTTATTTTATTTTATTTTTGATAGCTGGAAAACATGCTTGGAGGAGAAGAAAGATTCCAGGAGAGAGTGTCTATGCATTTGATTCCATGTATGGCGCAGTTTGCAGTCGCAATGGCAGATGACGCTCTGTGGAAGCCCCTGAACTATCAGATTTTGCTAAAGATGAGGCATGCATCACCCAAGGTTAGTGGCAGATATGTCAAGTTCTGCTTAAGACAAGCAAGGTGGCAAGTACAATTTAATACATGTTGGGGGTCAGTCTTTTAAAAACTGGAATGTTGTTCATTGTTCCCAAATGTTACAGAGGAGGGAGCCAGAATTTGACCATTCTGACTACGCTGATACTTTTGAATGTCCTGACTGCACTTCTTTTTGGTTTAGGTTCGATTTGCAGCTTTGTTGACTTTGTTAGAGCTTGCTGAAAAAATAAGAGAGAATTATATGGTGCTACTACCAGAATCCATTCCTTTCTTAGCTGAGCTTATGGAAGGTAATGTATTGCTTATTGTTGTTGCATCCAATTACTTTTTCCTCAATAAAACTACTTCTAATAAAGCATGGCTGTCCTGCAGTTCCACCTTAGGGACAAATTATCCTGTCTCCGTAGAAAACTCCTGGACTTCAGGCTACATGGTACTATCCACTAAACTATATTCTTAGGTCCTATGAGCACTTATAGCCTTGGGTCTAAGATAGTTAAGAACAGTTTCATTGGAGGATATATATTTTTTTCACTCATAGGGAAAACTTTCTCCATGGCGAGTTTTCAGAATAAATGTACAGGATGTATCAAAATCCAAATCAATCACAGTGCATTTTAGTTCATTTCCAAGAAAATGGCACAGTATTTATGTTCAAAAGTCATGTGTCAAATAAGTAAGGGTTTAGAAGAAAATGGAATTAATTCAAGCATTAAATGTAATTTATATAATAGTCTAGGCGGCTTATGTTTTGTTTGATGTACACACACACATGCACACACATAGTGTATCTATGTACTGAGTTGGTTCAATAGCTAGAATAGGGAACCTCTAAAATTAAAATTGATAATTAAGCACTGATTGAACCCCAGCTATTTATAAAGTTATTTTCTGCAACCTGAGAAAATTGATTCCTTCCTTGGGCAGAACTAACATCTACATTAGTAGTTTTACTACTAATCAGTTTACAGCTTATACCCTTGCAGTATGATGCTGGTCATTGCTTTTTCTGAGAATACTTCCTTTGGAATCTACTGGGAAAGTTTCCTTGGAGTTTCCCAATCTTTTCCAAATTTAATTTTGAGATTAATATATAATAGCAATGATATATACATTTTAAGACATCTATTTGAAAAGGTGTAAGTTTCCTCATGAGAGGAAAGGTACATTTGAAAATAATATCCAAACAGTTGAAAACCAGCTAAAAAAATCTCTGGAAGGTAGGAGAGAGAAGATGCAGATTGAGAGACCCCTAAATTGTTTATTTCTTTTTGCCTTCTTGACAGATGAATGTGAAGAAGTGGAGCATCAATGCCAAAAGACCATTCAGCAGCTTGAAATTATTCTTGGGGAACCACTCCAGAGCTACTTTTAATCCCATCCCACCAGCTCTTCTGGGTTTAGAGGTGAAGACTTGTAAGGACCAAGAGAACACAATCTTTTTCTCACTCTTTGTTTTATGTATACTTTCACAAATTTGACCATTTTGTTCAATATTTATGTTAAAAGACTATTTGATTTTAATTAAAAAGGAACAAATTTTTAAGTGTAACTTTTTTACATTTATTTTTTTTAATGCAGTTTTTAAAAGGTTGCATAACACTTACTATGCTGAATTAAGTTTAATTTCTTATCACTTTTCTGGGCCACATAGAAAACTTATCACATCTATTGTATACATTGATTTAGAACTGAGGGAACAAATTCAACCCTTTTATTTCCCCATCTAGAAACTCATACTGTCCTAGTTGAAGAACTTGATTTCATCTTGGACCTCAGTTCTTCCTATTATTCATACCAAAGCACTTTAAGAATATAATTACAGTTTAATAGAAGATACCATATTGCTTGCTCTTTCAGAATTTTAATAATAGATTGGAAAGTCATACATTCTCCATAAAGCTCAGCAGAAAATAATAATTGATTCTGAACATATCAGAACTGTTTACAGATATTTTTGAGAACACAGATTTTTTAAAATGCTAGGCAGTAGATTGAGATACAAAAACCGCTGCCTAGGTAAACAATCTTAATGTAAACATGTTATATATTGCACAAAAATTTGCAGAAGCCTACTGATTTTACTGAACATTGATGAGGCAATCCTTATTGAGTTCAGTGTAGTTTCTTTCCAATCATGTGTATACTGGATTGCAACTTAATACTGGTGCTTCTAACAGTATTTTTCAGCTGTAACATCATATTTCAAGGTTAATAGTAATCATAAATTTCATGAGCTTTATAAAAAATCTAATGGGTGTACACCTTGAGAATCAAGCCATTCGCGATGAATACTAGAATACTGTAAATGCAGGCAATGTTCTTCAAATATGTCATTTACATTTAGGCACAATGTCAGCAGTTAGTAAACTATAAATTTTTAGACCATTTTATGGTTAGTTATTAAATATTGTACTTCAGTTAATGTAAGTGATCACATACAGAGAAATTTCTGCAATCTTCTTTTTTGTTACATCAAGATGATTCTCTGCAAGCAATTAATAAAATACAGGTACTGTACAATTACCAACATCTCACATCTAGGAGTTGAATATCCCCGAAGACTTCCAGTATACGGATCTTGTCAAGCTGCTTAAATCGATGTTTGTACTCTAGGATATGCATGCCATTGATAGCAACATTATATTGATGATCTTTGCAGAAAATTATCAGCTGAAATTCAGAAGGATAATGTCAATAGCAACAGAATCAACTTATGGGGCAAAAAGTCTGTAGAGATTCTCAGTCATCCAGGTGATGGTTGTCCCAAAGGTGCTTTTTCAGGAGGCAACTAGACTTTCTTGTTTTTTTCTTTTGAATACATTTAGCTTCTCATCCAAGAAGCTTCTTCAGCTCTGACAGAAGCTGAAGAATTCCCCACTATCCTGTCAAAACTGAAGAAGCTTTTTGGATGAGAAGCGCAACGTCTTCAAAAGAAAAAACAAAGTCCAGTTGCCTCCTCAAAAAACACATTTGAGACAACTTATAGGGCGCTTCAAGACTTTGGAAAGGAAAGAATAAAAATGCAATGCAAAACCATTAAATTAAGATTGATCTTTCAGGAATCCTTCATCAAATCAGGCGGTCTACTTCACTATATCCCTTGAACAATTTAGTGTTTAAATCAGTTTTCTAAATGTATCCATAAAACTTGTTTGACTACAACACATTGAGTTGCAAAACTGAAGCTCCAAATACAGATGAAACTCAAAATATTAGAATATGGTGCAAAAGTTCATTTATTTCAGTAATGCAACTTAAAAGGTGAAACTAATATATGAGATAGACTCATTACATGCAAAGAAGTGGTTCAGCCTGATTTTCATAATTAAGATGATTATGGTTATAGTCTGAAAAACCCCAATCACATCTCGAAAATTAGAATATTACATCATCAATAAAAGGATGTAATGGAAGCAATATCGGACTTCTGAAAGACGTGATATAGCATGCATATGTTACTCAGAATCTGTGTTTGGGCCCTTTGTGGAGCAATTACTGCTCAATGCGGCTGGCATCTGGAGCTATTCGCCTGTGGCACTGCTAAGCGTTTATGGAACACAGGAATCTTCAATAACGGCCTTAGCTCTTCGTGCATTGTTTGGTTCATGTCTCTAATCTTTTCCTTGGCTAATGCCCATCGATCTCATGGGGTTCAGGTCAGGCGAGTTTGTGGCCAATCCAAGCAAGTAATCCGCACGTGGTCACTGATACCAAGTTTTGGTGCTTTTGGCAGTGTGGGCAGGTTGCCAGTCTTGCTGCTGGAAGATGAAGTCCAGCATCGTCTCATAAAGCCTTGTCTGTGAAGAACATGAAGATGCTCCAAAATTCTCCTGGGGACAAGCTGTCGTTGGACGTGGACTTAATGAAGCACAGTGGAGCAACAGCAGAAGATGATCAGGCTCCCACAAATCAACACGAGACTGTGGAAAACACTTCACACGTGGACTTGCAGTATGTGCCTCCATTCTTTCTGACTCTGGATCTTGGTTTTCAAAAATGAGATGCAAAAGTTGCTGTATTAGAAAAGAGGACTTTGGACCCTCTGAGCAACGACAGTTTGTTTTTTCTTTAGCCCAAGTAAGACACTCTGCGGTTTGTTGTTCATGGAGCGGAGCTGACAGAGAGGAATCTGAATTGAGGACCATGTCAGGATCAGTTTCTGTGTGTGGTGGCTCTTGATTGCACTGAGCTCAGCCGTCGAGTCACTCCTTGTAAGTCTCCCTACCTTTGAATTGGCTTTTCGCTGACACCTCTCAGCTTCGTCAACCCTGTTGCTTTTGGGGCATTTTGGGAAACATCCCAACCTTCATTTGCAATTACCTTTGAGTTTTCCTCCTTAGGAGTTGGGTTATCAATGATGTTTTCTGGCTGCCTGACTACTCCTATCATTGTATTCCTACTGACAGACTGAGAGAATTAAAAGGGCAGGAAACCCTTTGCAGGTTTATGGCTTAAATTACTGATTAGAGTGGGACACTTTTGGCTAAGAATCTGGCACTTGACACTTTGAGCCTAGAAGATTGCACCTTTTCACAATATTCTAATTTTCTGAGATTGTGGATTTGGGGTTTTCATGAGTTGTAAGCCATTATCATCTCAATTATGACACTTCACGTCTTGAGCTATCTTGCTTTGCATATAATGAGTCTATCTCATATATTAGGTTCAATTTTTTAAGTTGCATTACTGAAATAAATGAACTTTTTGCACTATATTCTATTTTTTCTATTGCATCCAGTAGCTTGCCAAACCTTCAAATCTTGAAAAAAAAGAACTTGTAATGCAAACGTCTGAATATCTTCTTGTTTTTAGATAGTTACCAATTTATGTACATCCAAAAGCTATAATTGACCATCTAGTATAGGTGTATTTAATTCCCAGAATTCCTGAGCTAGCTATCCTGACTCAGGAATTTGTAAGTTGAAGTCCACATGTATAGTTTTCCATACATTTCATGGTCCAAATATGTGTTTTTCCATACATTTCATAGTATTTTTCCCCTCCTCCTTTATCCTTTATCATAAATAATTCATAAATGTGTGAATTATTAATGCCATTTATTTATTTATATGGCCATTCAATTCCAGCATTGTGACTTGGCATACAGTAGACATAAATAAATAGTTTCGGTTAAAATCTAAAACATTAATAGGCAATATACAGTCCAGTAATCTTGTTTAGTTCCTACCTCAAAATACATTCCTGGGCTGAAAGGAAAATGAGCAATAGATCTTTCCTCTTCTCCCCAACTATTGAACAGGTAAGAATTTCTCACAAAAATATTATCTTTTATTCGGGGATTCAAATGAAGAGCAATATCACTTGACTCACTCGGCTTAAGGTTAATTGTAAAGCTGAAAATAAAAATTGTGACATTAGTTACGTAGCCTTAGCCTTCCTCCAACTTAGTGGCCTCTATTATGTTCAGTTCTGAAGCTCTCATTAGTTCTCCTTCCAAGTTCATTCATGCTTTCACGCAGGATTGAATTGTATTTTCATCTCTCCTGCCAACATTCCATTTAATGTCAATCTTCACTATCACTTTGCTGGTAACATTTAACTCAGTTTCAAATTAAAGCTTCACTCCTAGTTTTGATGAATAGATTGCCTCAATGTTGGAGACCCATAGCTCAAGTCTTGTGACAAAAATCACAGCCACTTCAGTCCACAATTCAACTAGTTTATAGAAATCTTCCTGCCTTTGATTCAGAATATAGGTCGATAGAATAGGCAACAAACACTTCCCTACCCTGCAGATAATAACTCTTTTTCCCCCCTATTATTTCCCTATTTTATTGCAATACATCAAAGTAGGTTAATAATATTAAGTGTTATCAATGTAAAATATTGGTGGTCTGCCACTTATTACACCTTTCACTGATCCACCTTAAATATTTCTGTGTAATAGAATCTACATCATTGTTCTGGAGCAGAGAATCTCTGACAAATGTCCTCTACACACGGAGGACATGTATCAAAAAGATGAGTGAGAAGAGCTAAAGCACAAACTTTCCCCTCCCATGCACACACTTGCCAGCTCTTATACTCTAGCCAGCTCTTATACTCTTAAAAATAAAAATAAATAAATAAAAAAGAGATAACTCTTGTTAAGTTTCCATGCAAGCTGGGGGCATAACGACTTAGAACTATGCTCTAAGACATTACAGTGTTAAGACATTACAATGAATACATGTCTCTTTAAACAGTTGGCAGGTGGGAATTATGTTGAACACATGACAGAAGGCAAGTACAGTATCCCTCAGGCACACATATCTACACTAGACCCAAAAATCATTCCTAAGACAGAACTATTATTGAATCAATTGGTGGATGGAGGGGAAGAAGCAAATTTATGAAAGGCTTTACATATCTAAAGTTAAGGATAACTGTTAGGAATACAAGTCTCCTAACAGGTATTTGGGTTAGAAATATATAAACCAGAATAAACATTTTAGTACTATGTCTTTAAAAGATTGCAAAAACTGCAATTGGATGTGGTTTTTCAAACGGCCATAAGATGGAGCCAGAAACCTGGATTGTTTTAGTCTGAGTCTCAGAAGAAAGTGTGAGTAAATCTGTTTCTTCTGTTGGAAAGTATTGCCATTCCTCCATTTCTTCTAATTGACTGATATTACTGGATTTTATGTANCCCTGGATTGAAAACTGACTGATTTATTTGTGAATGACTTTGAATTGCTTATTTTGGACTTTGCTTAAACTTTTCTGGAAGTAAAACTCTACATTTACCAAAACTTAAACCTTTCTGGAAGTAAAAACCTACATTTACTGTACAGTGTATCTGTGTGCTCTGTGTGTATTATTCCAACACTACTCTCTATACGTCTCCCTGTATGCGCTCATTCTCCTCACAGGGAATTACCTCAACACTAACCAACATGTCAAATATCTGGGTCAGGCAAATACAAACAGTATGGAAAACAAGATCTTGACTGATATGGGGGAAATTTATCATTTAGCAAAATCACAGTATAACTGTCCTCCAGATAAGTAAATATTTGTGGACATCCTCTAATATTGCAAATCTGGGTGTGATATTAATTGCATGGTTTTAGGTTAAAGACATACATATAGGAAGAAGTAGGGATTCTTTATGAACTCGGTAAGGTTTTTCTCTAGAAGTTTAGGGATAAATTACAAAGGCCTCAACTGAAATAATACCAGCATGTAAAATATTCACTGTTACAAATAATGCAGTATTCCAAATGTACTAACCCATTTGCTTTTTCTTTAACTTCTCCTTTAACAACAATTGTTCGTCCAGGCTCAGCAGAATAATTAAGTTTCATTGAATAAGGAATTACCTGAAAATATAATCAGGCCCAGAGTTACCTATGCCAAAAATTAATAAGCTATAGATTATATATATCATGTATCTGAGTTTTCTGGTACTTACATATCACTCGAGGCATACAATAACTAAAGACAAGGCAATAATAATTAAGGGAAAAATTTAAAAACAAGTGATTATTCACAATTATTACTCCTTTACAGAGTTATGGCAGTTCACATTCAGAAATGATCTGAACAAGCCTACTTTGGTATAGGGTTTCCTGCCTAAGCAGGGAGTTAGACTAGAAGACCTCCAAGGTCTCTTCCAACTCTGTTATTCTACATTCTAAACTTTATATTTGGCTGCAACAAGCTTTCTCTCTTACTCCCTTAGTTTTAAAACAGAGAAGTTCCATGACAACCATCAATTCCCAATGTTTCTGTATTGTACATTTTTCATACGATAGATAAAACTATTAAACATAAGGGGGTATCTGTCAATGTTCCTCCTCAATTCAGAACTTTTAAGATGTTACTTTTTAATTTTTCATATGTCCTTCTTCCATCTATCTCTTTCCACTACATCTGTTGCTCAAGCCATTTTCCATCTGAGGCAAAACAGCTTAGAACAAATATTTGAGTTTTTAAAAAAATTAACAGTAGCCTAATGCTCTAGAACCGTGATGGCGAACCTATGGCATGTGTGCCACAGGTGGCACACAGAGCCATTTGTGCCGGCACGCCAGCTGCAGGCAAACTTACCTCACTGCACATGTGTGCGCCTCACAGCTGATTTTCAGCCAGTTTGAGGCCTTTTTCGGCCTCCTAAAGACTTGAGGAAGGCTTCTGCAGGCTTCTGCAAGCTTTGCAGGCTGAAAAGTACCTGTTTTGTCACTTCTGGTATTTTTGGAAAAACAGGAAATGACATACAGGTTAGTTTTCGGCCTGCAAAGCTTGCAGAAGCCTTCCTCAAGCCTTTGGGAGGCTGAAAAAGGCTTCCAACCGGCCGAAAATCAGCTGTGAGGCACAGTGCAGGTAAGGGGGTGGCGGGGATGGGGTAGGGATTGCGCACGCATGCGTAGGGGGGGCACGTATTGCCTTATGGGTGCTGGCACACAAGCGTGCAAGTGCACACACAATTTTTGGAACAGGAGCCCAAAAAGGTTAGCCACCACTGCTCTAGAATGAATTAAGCAAAAGTAAACAAATAAATAAATTACAGAAATTGTGGGGACACTTTATGGTATGTTCCGCCTTTTTGCCTTCTTGGCTTACCCACTAAACATATATGGAAGATATAATCTCAATTTAAGCAGACTGTTATTTAATCAAACTTAATTATGTTCTAACCCTACCATTCAGCTTGAACAGTGCCCCTCAACTGGAAAAAGATTGTGTAATACACATGAACAGATACATTCTTGTGCAATAATGGAACTCTGAAGCAACTGTATTTCTTTCAATCCAAGTTTGGTTCCTATAAATAACTATTATGCAATAAAGATGAGTGAGAAGACAATCTGAGCTCTCTGGCACATGATCTTCGATTTCTTTCAAATTGGTTTCCTACTCATATTTTAACCAATTTGTATTCATATATGTTTCAGGATTTGGAGTGACTTTATAAGGAGGATATCAGACTAGGGAAGGCTTGGGAGCTGACATCTATACCAAGAGAGTGGGTTTTCTACACTTTACATATAACTAAAAGCTTTACTATTCAGTATTGGAAAGACAAACATACAATATATCCAACTATTCAAGCAATTTATGAATTAATGACATATCAATACAGATTAGCTACGGATAATTCTAACAAAATATGGTTTTCATTCATTGAAGTGTCTACTATACAACTTTATGTATGTGTACATATGTCTATGAATATATTCACTGTACGTTTTTCTTTCTTTTAGCTTTTTTCCTTCTATAATTTTGTATTTAATTTGGATAGGAAAACAATTTATAAAGGGCCTAACTGGATCTATCATAAACATATTAAGCTCAACAAAAGAGGAAAACAATAGACATATTTCATCTGATTTCACCCTCAATAAAGGCCTACACAAATTCTCTCTTGTGATCCTCATTAATTATTAAAATGCAAATTAGATGATGCAATTGTTAGATTTGTAATTGGCCAAATGACCACACAAGAGAGTATTAATAAATAATTCCACATTAGCTTGGAAAGTAGTATTGAGTAGAGTGCCAGAAGGCTTATTTTGGGTCCTGTTCTATTCAAAATTTTCATTAATGTCCTCAGGTGAAGAAAGTTGAAGATTATCCAACAGACAGATGTTTAAAAAAAAATCTTAGAAGTGGTTAAGAGGAGATTCAAAAAGATCTTGGTAGGTTTGACTAGTGTATTGAAACACATAGGATAAAATTTAACAAGAAGAATATGAACACCTGCACTTGGAAAAGGTGAGGGAAAGAAAAAAGGAAAAGGCCCAAGTCAACAATGGCTACTCTTCTTTAGTCGAACTGCATTTGGAACATTGTGTCCTCAAAAAGGTGAGGAAGCTGAAAACCAAGTCCTACCTGCAAGGATGAAAGGAACTGCGTATGTTTAGCATACAGAAAGGAAGACTAAGGGAAAATAAGATAGTCTATCTAAAAGGCTATTATACTGTATAAAGGAGAGAATAAATTTATTCTCTATTGCCTTGTAAAGCAGGATCAAATCATTGGGTCCAAACTACAAGGAAACTGATTGAGGTTTTATGTTAGGGCGAATAAACCAATGGGAAGAACTATTAACTGGTGGTGGTATAGGTTGGCTCAGGAAATAGAAGCTCCTTGGAGCACTTCCAACAGAGATTGGAGAGCTATCTGTCTCAACTGCTTTAACAGACTCTTCATCAAGCAGATAACCTGATAATCTTTGAGGTCACAATTCTATGTACAGTATTTATTTCAAGAAACTCTGATGTGGCCATTGCAAATGGCAAATGCAGAAAACTATCAAAAGAAATTGCCCTGAAGGACAATTTGAATGCTGCCATTGCTGTTTGCTAAACCAGCATTTGTTTGGTTTATACAGCATGTGGTAGGGGTTGTTCAATAAACCATGGCTTAGCAGAATTTTGAATCCAGTCACTGAGTCTTGTCAGAGGGACGACAAATCATACATCAGCTATGCCCTGGTCACTCCCATGTGCAAATATATTTGTAAGGAAAAAGTTTACATTGAGATAAAGAAAAGTTCATGTCCTCTTATATTCATTTGCATTCTGTAACACAGGGGTCCCCAGCCCTCAGTCCATGGACTGGCACTGGGTCACAGCATGCCAGAAATCAAGCTGTGCAAACAAGTGAAGCCTCAACTGCAGGATGTAGGCAGCACAAAAAACCACGCTCCCTTCAGTCTGCGGGAAAAACCTTTCTCCACAGAACTAGTCCCTGGTGCCCAAAAGGTTGGGAGCTACTGTGGTAACACATTCTAGCAGTTTGTATTTAGAAAGATACTTACAAACTGTGGGGTATCAGGTACATCTTCCTGTACAGAAAAAGAGACAATCTTAAATATAAAATAAGAGAACAGGATTGTAAACTTAAGGAATACATTTCCCCTGTTTATGGATGCTAGAGAATCTTGATCAACATAAGATATATAATTAAATAAAGATAAATAATTAAATAAAACATACCGACATGAATTGTGGTGTCTGAATATTAGTATAATATACGATACTAACAATAATATTAATAGTAACATTATTTGAATTATGATATCTGAGTAGTCCTTGTTCAGCAATCACAACTGGTTCCAGAGACTCGGTCATTAAGCAAAGTGGTTGCTAAGTGGAAATCACAAGACCACAACTGTGCTTGTGATTTTACTTCAGCTTTCTTTTGCTTCAAAGAGTCCGAAGGATACAACTCTTAATAGCCAGGTGAGCCCAAGCAACAGGGAAGGTTTCCAGAACTCAATTCATGAGGAAACTGGATAAAAGACCAAATCTTATAGCTCTTTTTTTTCCCCCACTCCTCTGCTCTTTGGAATTCTCATCCTGTTGCTAGAATAATTAACAAGGAGGAAATAAATGCTTGTGTTTACATTCACTGGAGAGGAACAAACTGCAAGAAGAATAAACAGGTATCCAATGAGGAATTCATTGAAAGGAATGTGCTAGTACTGGTTGTTTGCCCAGCTCACTTGCGATTCTGAGCTGCTTAAGAGGCAAACAAAAGCCTTCAGTGTGAAACTTATTACAGGTACCGGTAGTCCTCGACTTGCAACATGAGTTTAGTGACTGTTCAAAGTTACAATGGCACTGAAAAAAGTGACTTATGACCATTTTTGCCACTTACGACCAATGCAACATCTATATGTTCATGTGATTAAAATTCAGACACTTGGCAACTGATTCATATTTATGACAGTTGCAGTGTTCCAGAGTCATGTGATCCCATGTTGCAACCTTCTGACAACCAAAGTCAAGGGGACAGACGGATTCATTTAACAACTGGTTACTAACTTACCAACTGCATTGATTCACTTAACAGCTATAGCAAGAAAGTTGGGGCAAAACTCACTTAATAAATATCTTGCATGGCAACAAAAACTTTGGGCTAAATTGTGGTCAAAAGTAGAGGACTACCTGTACTTTGCCCAATTGTATATAAAAATATAAAATATGTCATCCAACGAAAAATTTCCATCACCAAGAGTCATCAATTGTGCTCTCCAATTAGATTTTTTCAACAGCAGAAGCTTTGGTCATCTAATCAGTCTTTGAAGAAAATATGAATGGAATGTACTTTCGATTCCACACTGCTGCCTGCTCTTTGAAACTCCCCCCCTTTTTTCTGTTGTCAACTATAAAATGTTTTATGAGTTGACAAAGTGTTGTTAATTTCTTCATAAATTGTTTACAAAATTTATGTATACAAAATGTTTTATGAGTTGACAAAGTGTTGTTAATTTCTTCATAAATGCTTTTATATGCTATTGCTGCAGTTTGATCTTTTAGATCAAGACGGCTCCTTATACTGAATGTGTGGGCAAACTGCATGTTCCAATTCATAATTCTGTTTATGAACCAAATGGTTCAATCCATTCTATTCACATCATGAATTAATACCTTGCATACCAACAGAATGTTTAAGAAGTATAATAAATATTTTATACTTAGAGCAATGCCAAAGTAAAAGACAGTCTCTTGTAATAGCTCACCTTGTTGGAAACAAATCCAACCAATGTAACTTTCACTTTTCCAGATACTGCAAGAGTGTCAATTTTTTCCAGATTAATCCTGTGCTTATACAGCAACACATGCTTTTGGTTAACTGACACCTGTAAAAAACAACCAGCTAAAATTTGAATATTTTATACAAAAGCACTGATTCTGTGTAAGAAACGTTTAGATAACAAATTGTTTTTAAATTAATCAAACATGTCTTAAGGCATTTTATAAAAAGTAGTATTTTATTTTTGATGGTAATTTAGCTATAGCTAAACCATAATTAGCAAACTATGATTTAAAGCCAAGATAAGCAAACCTTTTGTCTGAAGGTTACAATTCATTTCTTCTGATCAACACAAAGACACAATGGGTGTGGCTTGTGATTCTACAATAACAATGCAGTAGTTTGGCCAAACTTTTCAAATCTATTTTGAGCATGACAGGATAATTGAAATAATTGATGACTGTAAGGCTAATACAGCAAAACCTCTGACAATGTGAGGGGGGAAAAGGTCAATCCAACTCTTGAGGGGATTCCAACTTTTTGGGTGGGGTTCCTTTATACCTCTGCAAATATTGAAATACTCACTTGCCTTTGCAAGACTTGAAGCACCCATTTTCTGAAATGTTTGTTATCTTTGAGAGGCTCTTGAGATCAGAGCTGGAAGGCTGGAGCCACATGCAGCCTGCCAGTCCCTAGTTTAGAGTTATATGTGAATTAAAGTTGTACCTTTGCACCATTCTCCAATGATTAGATTTAAAGTTGCTAATAAAATGCCAACTATCCACTGGGTTGAATCTTGCCCAGTCTTGCATTAAGACCACCTCTGGCGTATTAGGAACAGCATTATTTAACACATTAATTAGTAGGGCAAGATAGGAGCAGTAGGTATGTACAGGGAAGAAAAAGCCCTTTGTTCCTAATCACCTGCATCTAGAAGTCATACTCAAGAGTCCCAATCATTCTGAAATACATTGTTCTTACAACATGAGTGCAATTTGGCAGTTCAAGTCTCACCAGGCTCAAGGTTGACTCAGCTTTCCATCCTTCCAAAGTGGGTAAAATGAGGACCCAAATTGTTGGGGGCAATATGCTGATTCTGTAAGCCACTTAGAAAGCGCTGCAAAGCACTGTAAAGCAGTATTTAAGTGCTAAGCGCTATATGCTGTTCTCCTGAAAAACTGAAAAACGCTTTCTGAAGTTTACACCGCAATCTCTACCTATTTTACTTATAACTACCACCACATCCGTTCAAACTTTAAAGAAAAATATAAGAGACATTTTCTCTTTCCACCAACAGGCAAAAATGTCTTTCATGTTGGGATTTGATTGCAGAGTTGTGGGATGGGATGCATAGTTTTGTTTTTGCTGTTTTGTTGATAGCAGCTATCTAATTAGGTTTCAATTACGTTGGGTTAAATTTACTTGAATGTTTTGATTAAGTATCTTGCAAGTTATTAAAAAGCCAACATGTGGGATATATAAATAAATAAATACATACAATAGCACTGACCTAGAAAGTATCTAACCAAAAAATAAAATTTAGAAATAATTAAGTAGTTAGTTCTCCCAGTGAAATCTAAGTAATTTAAGCCTAAACTTAAATTTAACCTGTTGAAACTAATGGGAGCACAGTATGTGGTTGTATAGGATTTATTGAACTAGTATTGCGAACTGGCTGATTAAACAATTAAATCCTAGCAGTTTACCTGGAATTTATCATGGCGAATCATAAAAACTATCTCAAAAGGTTTTGTTTTTTCGAAAGGCATCTCATACGTGATTTCTTCTGTACCCCATCTTTCATTCTGCAAAGTATTGCAAACTAGGCAACCGGATCTTTTGAAACGAGGGTTGAAATGAAAGGCTACATCCGCACGAGGTTTTATACTGTTGCCACACTGAAAGTCTACCTGGAACCTAGTAAAGTCAAACACACTGGAGTCAATGCAATCCTTGCTGAAGCAGCAAACAAGCTCTAGAAATGGGGAACCTTCAAGCTGTTGCCTCCATATTCCATCTGTTATATGAATTAAGAATTTTGAGCAGGATCAACAGGAAGATTCATTCTGTAGCCTGCCCAGACTCATGATGACATCTTCAAAGAACAATATATAGGATTTAGAAGCACTGTTTCTAACTTCTTATATGATCTCCAACATGTGGACAGTTTTCTTATAGGACCACGGATATCCCTAAAATAGCACACTCGTGGCTATGGCCATTCTATAGGACAGTGTCATAACTCTAGCTAATATTACATATGTAGGCATAACTTAGAAACATTTTCTCATTAGTTTTCATATTTGTATTTCTTATTAAATGGTATAAGATGGTCTCTTGCATGCAGTACTAAAATCAATTACTTTATCCACGCAAGTATAAGTTCGTGGACAGGTTTAACAAAATAATGTAAACACTTTCACCAGCAAATTTGTGATCTAATATCAACTAACAATCATTATTGTAGGGAAAGTTTAACATTCCTCAAAAGCCTTAATTTATCAAAAGAAAGACTGAACCATTTCAATAAATGAATAGATATGGTGCTTGCCCTCAATAACCTTATACAATAGCTTTTAATAAAACATGTATTTTTAATTTTACCTCTCTGAATCTTCAGGAACAAATCCATGTATTATTACAAGATCTCCAGGCGAAAGACCATCAATTAAGGTCCCAGCATATGGAACAACCTATTTTAAAAAGAGGTATGTAATTTCTAGTCTTGCAACTTAAAAGGAAAAATCATTTTTTCACAATGTTTGATTTTTTAAAAAATCTTGATAAACTAATTAGCTTGCTCTTCCGGTTTAGTTAGTTCAGACAATCTCTTCCTCAGGATAATTTCTAAGATTCAGAATCTCTAAATTGAGATATGAATATGCAAGATCAACATTTCTCTTACATGAGCCATGCATTTTCACTCAACTGCAGAGAATAAGGAGTTAGACATGCAAGCATAATTAGGTAGCTGTGTGCAGCAACCCTTATGCAAGAAAGGATTGCCATGGACCTTCACTATAAACTATGTGATTTCAAGACAATTGATATAATCAAATCAGTTTTACAATAAGCCATGTAGAATAAGTCATCAGTGTAAAAGCTAAATTAAGGTTTGAGACCTAAAATTATTCTAAACCAAACAGTTGGGAAACATATTTGAGCAGGCAGGATTCAAAGTCTATTTTTCTGCTCTGCATGGAAACTCTATTGCAGCTTTGCTGCCCTTATTCTTCTCATATTCTTTCCCCAACCTCTCACTTCAGAAATCCCCTTTTTTAAAAAGACTAAATAGGTCAACAAGGAAGAAGAGATAATCACTGGGCTCCGGACTGTCCTGTGAAAATTGTCCAAAGACATCATTTTCTGTCTTCTCAGCTTTAGAAGTTTGTAGGGTCTGTATGCAAACAATATCTGAAAAGTAAAGTTGTAGAGCTACGTTTTAATTGAACATAACTGAATACGTAAATACCTTGAGAGAACCATTAAAGGAAACACAAAGGAAATGTTTGGAAAGAGAATATGATAGAAAAATCTCTGTTACCTTTGAGTATGAAGTTATCTGGAGGAGAACAGATGTAAACTACTCCAGGAGACTTAATGTTCCAATATTAAGCTACGGAGTTGATAGGTCCTCTAAAACTCCAAGCTTTTTGATCAGTGGGCTGCTATCTCTTGACAAACAGAATTCTAAAGCAACATCTAAAATAGATGTTTTTAAAATGCCGAGAACTTAAACTGTCTCATGCTTAAGCATGTCAAGCAAAAGCTCAGCAAAGAACTCAAAGAAAAAGTCACCACTGCTACAACGATGATCACAGGTTTCTTTAAAGAATCACTATGGTTTTCCTCCACACGCCCAATATCTTCTCTAATTGCCATGGGGACAGTTATGTGTGTTCCTAGAATAGCAAATATTACACATCTGCTCTTTGCACTTTACTTTTTGCATGTCACGCTTTGCTTCTGAGTCCAATTCAAGGTGTTGTTTTTTGTGGCATAGGATGAGGTTATTTGAGGGACCATCTTTCCCACCTCTGCCCCTCCCCATCAGAAAATACATGATACAGGATCCTGCCTGCTAGGGAACTGCACTTGGCAGGACACAGTGTTGCCTCAAACTTTAGGCTTCTACTAGCATTTTAAAAGGTTGACAATTAGCTCTTTTAACATGTCAGTCAAGAGCTCTTTTTTAACTTTAAAAAAGCACACTTTTCTCTAGGTCATTTCTTTTGGCAGCCAAGAACTTCCTTTTTCAGCAACTTCACAACAGAAAGTGTACACTGAAATCCCTTGAATATACTTGCAAGATAGGAACCAGCTGGAAAGAGTAAAGTAACCCACAAATTCCCATAAATGTGGAATATTATCTAGAATCAGTGTTTATATTATTCAAGTCTCACATGTAATCAATGTCTTACTGTTTGATCACTTGCCTTCTGACTGTAACATATAGCAAATGAATGTATCATTTGTTTTTGTAGACTTGAAAAAAAACCCTCCCCATTAACAAATGCTTTTTGCTTTTCCTAGTTACACTTGGTGATTCATATTTTTGGATGGGCAAAGAAGATAAATGTCACTCTCAAATTCAGGGGTCAAGTTCTTATCAGCTTATCAGCTCCACAAGAGGAGCCCCCTTTCTGGCATGGCACCCATCTTATTCTCCTCCCAGATGACGCTGGCTCCATCCCTGTTGATTTTCAGGAACTTCCTAATTTTTTCCCTTTCTTTTTTCCTTGCACTTTTTACTCCTTTCTATTTTCTTTCGTTAAGTTTAGGTTTTACTCTATTTCATCATTATAATAAAAAATAATAATTTAGAAATACTTGATTTTAGGCATGGTTAATATCTGCTAATTGACTTCCCCATACTCAGCTCTGCAGGCCATTTTGCCCTAAACTACAACACCATCACAAGACTTTTTCTTTACCACAAGATTTTATCAAAATAACTCAGGAGGAACTATATGTGATGCTGTATTTTCGCCTCAAGGCCAAGGGAGGCAACCCAGTGAAATCTTCTGGCTCTCTTAAAGGATTATGACAATATTACATTACAATCCCCTCCGATATTTAATAAACAAAATAGCTACTTTGGTGAATTTCCCAGCCAAGCTGCTTTCATTTTCATTGTCTTAAAAAACAACAACCACACAACTTCAAGAGACTGGATAATATCAGATCACACTACAGGATTGTAGTGCACTAGCTGCCTCCATGGCAAATGGATAAAACAATTCTAGGCAATTTCACACTCTTGCAGCCACTGCGGTTCTGTTATTATAATAATATTGACGTTCTTTAACTTCGTTAGCAAATAACGGCGGAAATACTTTTTGCTACCAATACTTTTTTGAAGAGACGGGTGACCCGGTATCGAAATGACAGCCAGGCAAACCAGGTTGGTTTCTTATAAATTAAACGAACAAACTAATTCTTAGAAATTTTGCTTTCTCTGACCCTGCCGGCCCTACCTTAAGTCAGTTTAAAGTTCCAGCTAATTTCACGCAGATCCCGGGGCTCCAAATCACTGAGACCAAACGAATTTAATTTCCACTGGATGGCGCACGGTCCAGGCTCTTTTCTAAAGTTTCCCTTGACTTGATTCGCCTTCCCATCCGCTCATCCAAACTAGATCATTTACTCCAAGCCAGTCGCTCCCGTTTTCAGCAGCATCTTTTTGCTTTTAACCCTCGGCCGCTGCTCTGCTGCCGGATGTTCGACAGCTTTAACTCACCTCCGCATCTGGGGCGCGCACACTTCGCTTTCCGGCCAAAACCGCGGAGGTTGCTTTCACTTCGCATTTATCATGGTTTATTTATCACGGTTTAAAATGGTGTCCTCGGCATTCTTCCTTTTCCTGGTTCACAAGATCCCGAACAATGACATCATCCCGCCAAGAGACGCCCCTCCCACACTTAAAGGAACAAGAATTGGATGAAATTTCGGGAAGCTTTTTGCCGATGATTTGATCGGCCCTGGAAGAAGATTTAACCAAATCAGGGCACCCCAAACTTGGCAACTTTTAAGACTTGTGGACTTCAAGCTATGCTGGCTGGAGAATTCTGGGAGTTGAAGTTGCCAAGTTTGGAGACCACTGAACCAAATCCCCAATGGCTTTAGGTCTCTGAAGAAAGCAATAATATTTAGGTCTCTGAAGAAAGCAAGAATATCCTTTGAACTTTGGTGCTGGAGAAGACTCCTGAGAATACCGTGGAGAGTCAAGAAAACAATCTGATGAAACATTGATCAAATCAACCCAGAATTCCCACTGGGGCCATTTTTTTTTCTTATTTTCAAATGTTCTTGTTTATTTTATTATTTGTATTCACTTGATTTTTATTTGTATTCTTTGAATTTTTCCCAAGGACCTTGAAACAATCTCCCAATCATTTTGTTCACAGAATAAACCAGTGAAGATATCAAAATCTTTTTTTTTTAATACAGAAAGGTTTCTAGGATAGAAAAGGATGGTAGAAAAATAGTGAAAAATAGTGAACTTTATTGGAATAAGATGAATAAGATACTCAGGGTGGCTGTCACCAGGTATCACCCTCATGTTGGAGGATACATCTACTGCCACTGTTACAGTCCAAGGAACTTTCTATTGAAGGAGAGGCATCAACTTGCCCTTCATCTCAGCAGCAAAATATATTGGATTCCCCATCCATTGAAACCTATGAAATAATGCTTACTTAACATGTCTAAAGACTTTAATGCATTACAGTACAATTCATCAATAGGTGGGGTGAGTCTTCTTTTATGAATTATAAAGCAAATAAGTTTCACGAGTTTTCCTACCTAGCCACCATGCTATAGTGGCACAGCTGTTCATAAATCGTTAGGTACTATTTATTTTGTAAGTCATTTCAATTTCATAAATGCATTTCAGAAACAAAGATTGTGGTGAGAACACAAGCAAACTCTCAAAAATATTATTCACACATACTACAGTGTGAATAATGCTACATACTACAGTATGTTCACGGAGAAATAAATAACACTTTTACAGTCTCTGTCATTGATGGGATTCAATTTTTTTTTACTACCGGTTCTGTGGGCGTGGCTTGGTGGGTGTGGCAGGGGAAGGATATTGTAAAATCTCGTCAGAAGTGATATTTGCTGGTTCTCCAAACTACTCAAAATTTCCACTATGGTTCTCCAGAACTGGTCAGAACCTGCTGAATACCACCTCTGGTCTATATCAAATGTTTATGGCAGTAATCGATGTAACTGCAGATTGGACCATCAATCCTGCTTTTGTTTTATGGCTCATAAATGCATAAAAACTTGAAGAGCTCTTCATATTATACATTACCTTCCTTGTCTGCTCTTGTCTGACCTTTGAAGGTCAGTGACAGCAAACATTGAAGTTAAAACTTCTTGTTGGAGTCAAGAACAAGGTTGCCAGCAGAAATATCTCTCTGTATAGCAAGGGTGTCAAGCTTGCGGGCCGTGGGCCAGATGTGTCACACGCTGGTCACGCCCACCCGTTTTAGCGGAGGGGGGAAAGTTGCAATATGTCATGTGATGACATGTCATTGCAAGTCTGACATCCCTGTTGTATAGGATCTGCTTGGTTTAAAATACCTGGCATATCACAAAAAAAATAATAATTCCTTGTGAAAGTAAACAAATGGACTGTTCACTGAAAGAGCTTGTAGTGGAATGAATTAAACATTTTAAAACAATATCTGTTTATACAACTGTCTTCTCTGAGATGAAGTAAAACAATTGGAAGTGATTGTTAATCAGGTATGTCAACATATACATTACGGTAAGAAGAGACCAAAGTCTATAGATAGCTATTGCAAACCAAAGAGTTCTTTTGTTTATAATGACTATACAAGGAGCAAAAGACTTTGATTCTCAGTGAGAGGGTAAAACTCTGCATTCAGATCTTCATTTTAATAAGCCTCACTATATCCTAAACAGAGTCCAAATTCTAGGGTTGAGCATCTTCTGACGATCGTCTTTTAATGACTGAAATGCATATCTTAAATAGGTACAACAAAGTAGTTTAGAAAAGTAACAGTAACTCTCTTAATAAAAACAAAAATAGGATGAAAAAACAATTTTCTTCTAAAACTGTATGTCAAAAACATTTAACAAACATAACAGATTGATGATACCAATACATACACAAAAATGCTTTGAACTCAGATCCATTACAAAGAAGGAATATATTAACAAAATTAGAAATTTTAAAATTCAGCGTACTACTATAGTAGTAATAGAAAGTAATGCAATAATAGAAATGGCTTAATTTTCAAGCATAACTTTAAAGAGCTACAACTATAAAAACATGTGTTGCAATTAAGTATGCTTGGATTTAGTAGAAGAGCCTAAAAGCTCAATTCCCCATAAGTATTCTTCCTGATTGGAGCATTTTTACTCCAATTTTCAGTGACATTTTCCACAGTGTATCATATCTGAAAATATTTCAACTGAAAACTCAGGTCTTTTCACACTTGAGATAGAAGCTTGTTGGAAAGTACATTTAAGAATTTAGGTTTTAGGACTGAATTCCTTACAATGAAGGTCTTGAACTCACATTTTCTTGTAAGTTATATTTTAAAGCATGTGAGCAACTCTTCTACATTCCAGCATACAGTGTTTTATTTGCATTTTATGGTTATTTGTGATGAGATCAAACAATGTCTGAGTAACATTGAGCTGGCTTTCTGCCTGCATTGTTGTGTGCTACAGAAACTAATGTGTTCACTGTGCTAAGTGACTCCAATTCATTTAAAGATTAATTTCTGATAATATTTCAAAAGTATCCCTAAAATTATTAATAGATGATTCATATTTCATTATAATATTGTAGAGAAGATAAGTGCTTTGTAATACCCTGGAGTAGCATTAGTTCTCAAACTGTCTCTGAAAACATGTTTGAACATATTTTCTAATTGCTAGAGGGAATGAGCAATTCCAATTAACGTAATCACTCTTAAAATATTTTAATATATTATCCGCATTTGAGATCTAACAGATAGAGATTCTACATACTCTGAAAAAAAGCACCGATCAAGGATTGAATCTTGATAATTCTATGATTTCAGTACACACTGGTCAGAATGCTATTTATCCTAAACTGTGATGGTTAATACAGCACAAATACACTTAATTAGTATGATTATTATTATTGTTAAATGAGTTGAAACAAACATTGTTGCAAACATTAAAAGATCAGAAGAAAAAAGATTTGAATAATCCCTAACATGATAGATAATTTTAAAATGCAGTCTTAAATCAAGGGAATATACTTCTTGGTCAGATACTGAAATTTGATACTGAAATTTGATACTGAAATTAAGCTGACAGTTAATTGTGTAACAGATTAAATAAGGTTAAATAAGGAAATGAAGTTACAGATATGTTTCAGAGTTGTGAGGTTTTATTTTATATTTTCTTAAATTTGAGCTTTAAGATCAATTTGGTACAAAGGAACTGTTGCCAAATACATGTTCTTTGCCTGAAACAGCATCTCCTGCAAGGATCCACAAATACAAGTTTACATTTTAGTTACCATTTAGCCTAGTTTAGAAAAAGGGAAACCTTGTTATTGCTATGATAAACTTCCCTGACCTGCCATCCTCCAGGTAAGTTGGGCTATAATGACCAACATCTTTGCAGATGAGCACTACAGTCCAACACATCTGGAACACAATGGACTGAGGAAGAATGAAACTGGGAGCCAAAAACACTTGCTGATCTACCACTAATCTGATCTATATTCTATTTTTATTCCGGCTTTAAAATTATGATAGGGGCACTGAAACTGCATTCATATATACAAATGGATTAGGCATTCCCTGTCAGTTCCAGATTTTGTCAATTTTGAAAAGATGCTTTCAAGAAGTTTTTCCTCCCCATCTAGCTTCACCATTTTTAAAAATTACTGTTGTTCCCATCTATATACTTGTCCCTTTGGTTTCGGTCTGCATTGGGAAGGGTGTGTGTTTGTGTATATTCTTCACTTTCAATGCTCAGAGATGGCAGGAAAGTGGCAACAAGCCAGAGAAGTTTGGCAATTGCCTGTTTTGGCTGTTGCCTAGGGTGCCAAATTTTAGGGCATACCAGAATTGAAAAGATTTATATGCACAATAGAGTATAAAATGCATCTTTCCTCATTGTATTACAGCCATTTCTTTCTTATACATTTCAACAATACTTATGCACAAAATCGGTTGTGTGGTAGTGAACATCACACCAATCAGGCATTGCAAGTTTCAAAAAAGAATTAATGATTACAGCTACAGATCTCAGGAAACTAATAAGATTACCAAAACAAGGGAAAAGTCTGATAGGAAGGTACTGAACAATGACTATCAACTTATCAAAGTTATATCCAGAAAAGTGCATTCTGTGCATCAGCATGGCTATTCAAGAGAGAAATATAATCAGATGCAATGCCACAATATGACTTTGGTTAGGGTGCCAAAATATCTAGAATTAGCTTTCCTGAAAGATGCCCAACAATGCCAATATCTGATGCTATATTTTTACAGTGTATGATTAAAAACACAGCTTATTTCTGTACTATTCATATATATCTTTGGGTATAAAGTTCTCCCTTTCAGATGATGTCATATGAGACTATCCTAGTTCTGATTTGCAGTATCTTCTGCTGGTTTGTTCATTAACAAAGGCAACCTGGAAAAGGGTAGAACAAGACCAAATGGACAGGTACAGGCATAGATTATTCCTTGAAAAGGAGCTCCTTTTTCCTTCCTATGTTTAATTTCTATACAATTTCCGGTCAGAGAGAAATACAGGACAAAAACTGCTAAACAGAAGTAAATTATTATGCAGCTATCCTATATAGTATGCTGATAATTTTCATTGTTCTCTTATTGCTTCAAAAATCTGAGTACTGTAGACTTTGACATTTGTAAAAAACATTCACTTGATTCAGAATTAAAGGTCATTCCTATCACTACAAATGGTAAGTACAATTTATGCTGTAAAAATAAGCATGCTGTCCTTTCCCTCGGAAAAGAAAAGACCTATGCACACCAGAAGTAAAGTCAACCAAACCCCATTCTTGGTTTTCCACATTGTCATTTTTCTCCTTTAAATGTTTTTCTGATAGGCCTCATGGCCTCTTTTTGGCCATTCCTTCTCCACCCATTTCTGCAGTATTTTTTCAATATCAACTCTTTGATATAATTTACAAAGATCAATCAGCTGCTCCACAGTTCTGTCACTGTTCCGTAACAAAAATTCCAAGGTGGGACTCTGTTGTTTCTGTTCCAGAAAACACAACTCATCATAAGTCATTCCCCATTTGCTTGCAAAGTTTCTCCAGTTTTTCACTGTGGGGTGCGATGGATCCAATTTGATTCTCATCATATACAACAAGTCCTCATCATTTAGTAGATCACTGATGGTTGGCTGGTGAGATGTACACAGAGAGCAAGAGCCATTTTCTGTACATGACTTCTTCAAAGCTAGAATTACAATTATATTAGGGAGTTATTTTACTGTATTACATGCTTCATATGTAATAAGCCTCGTTCATGATGATTTAGACTAATTCATTTCCCTATTTCCTCTCTCTACCTTCCTCTTGTTGCATATCCATTTGAAGCAAATCTTTCTTGTTTCTTAAATTACAGTTTCCCATTTGAAATGATATTCTGATTATAAAATTGGCTCATTATATCTGCATTGAACCATTGGTTACTATGTGCTCCCCAACTGAAGAGGGCAGTGATCTTTACTACACAAAGAGCAGATAGATATGTGAAACATAGAAACATCATGATGATTTATTTTATATCTTTAATACTGTCCCCCGGGGTAAGATATTGAGACCAATATTGTCAGTACTCATAAGACTGGCTTTCTAAGATTACAAAGAGAAATGTTTCTTGGACAAGATATTTTAAAAACTGAAACTGTTAAGAGGCTGGGCCCTGGATGATGTACCTGTAAAACATGTGCTTTAACTATTTTGCTGAAGCCACCTAAATGAAAAAGCATGAAGATTATTTTATAATGCAAAGCTGTGCAACTTAGGGCAGGCCCAAGCTGTCCTTTATATTTGGCTTTTGGAAAGTTGTGCCACCGAGAGCAATGGGTAAAGGTAAGGCTGGTAGTCTATTTTACTAAGCATTACATTAAAGCTTTTTATTTTACTACTGCAAACTAGTATTACAGTACATAGACTGGTATGTCTGTCTGAAAGTAGGAGAAAAGGTATCCAGAAGAAGATATTACTGTATTCCATAAATTGATATGAATGAATGGAGGAATTTAGAGAATATTGTACAGGACAAATTATGGGATGAATTATAATAGAAGTATAAACAAGGAGGCTTGTTGGATCAAATATGTTAAAAAGCTGTGAAGAAAAAGAATCATGTAACAAAATGACATACAAAAATGAGTGTGAATGGTATTGTATGTACATAAAGAAAAAGGAAATTACAAAGAATGTAGTTAAAGAATGCAAAAAACAGTTATGTCAAATAAAATGCAAGGGGATTTTGATAATAAGCAACAGAGTGAATGGAACTAAGAATAAAAATGATGAAATGAGTTAGAATGACTTGGAATGAAAGTGAAGCAAGGGAGTGCTGGAATGATTGCTTTAGAGATTTGTATTGGTATGTTGTAGATTAAAATGAATGCTATACATTTAAATTGAATATAAATTGAAAAATAATGAGGAGCCATCAATGCAATGAAAATGTTGAAAAACTGTAAGACTAGGTATAGATGGTATAAGTGGAGATATGTTAAAATACTGATTATGGAGTATTAAGATTATGGAGCAGTGTGCAAATTGATAAATGTACGTGTGAAAACTGCATCCGGGCCAACTTGGCTAGATACTACTATAATTTCCTCATACAGCAGGATATGTGACTGTATATGGAATTGAGAACAAGGCAAAGACACAAAAATTGAATGCAACGGGAATGAGATATTTAAGAAGTGTATAGGTTGAACAAGAATAGAATCACACAAAAAAAGGAAACTGAATGAATGTGTACTGTATATAAAAATGATTGACCAGCATGAAAGAAACTACAGAGATGGTTTGATTATATAGAGACAAAGAACAGGGGCTAAGTTGAAAAAACATCCTCAAAAGCAGACAAATGAAAAGTTTATAGAAGGAAAAATTATGTATGATGTGATACAACATGATATATAATTGTGATTGATGATTGTCATCAAAGCAAAGATTGTAGCATGCAAAAATATGGTGAGGTAAAATAGTGGTGATGTAAATGCATATAGTTCAGAGTTTTTTTGTTTTTGTTATCTCTTTCAATTCTTACCTTTAGTTGCTACTTTGCATTATTTTGCTGTATTTTGCATAATGTTGCTTAACCAAAAGGGAATAGTGTAGTATATATGTAAATTCATTTAATGAGAACTAAATTAAATAAATTACATCTACTTAATCTAATTACTTAATCTTTTTTTTTAAAGTCATCTTCTGTCTCATTAAATTTTAGATCAGTTTCCCTTGAGATGTTTTTAGTAAACTATAGTTGGCTTTTAGATAGCTAAATTCACCTGAGAGTTTCACAGCACACTCTGGAGTAGTATACCATAAACTGTGCATGCAAATACAGTTCAATTTTAGATATTAAACAGTTTCATGACAACTTCAGGAACTGTTTCAGAGACCAGATGGCTTTTTGGGGCCCTATTTGGCCTTGTGCACATGAACTATCCTTCTAAGTCTTATCAACTATCCTTCTAAGAAGCTAAGTAAGCTTCTTGGTACCTAGAAACGAAGTACAATAATACCAAACTTTCTTAAGGTTGCAATTTTCCTAGGAATGAGTTCCTCCTCATATTGTCAGCCAATCTCAATTTTGTGGGTATGGACTTTACAAGATAATTTCCTCATTATCATGAAATCATCAAGCCTGCTCTTAAAATCATTTCCCTATATCATCAGAGCACAGAGATGTTGTGATAAAAGGATCCATCTTGTCAACCATTGTAATGAAAGACTATTTCTTTCTACAGTAATAATTCCAAGCATCCTACTGAGAATAAAAAAAAAAGCTGGAATCAGGCAGTAAATACATTTTGAAAATGTGCAGAATGTTACCTGTAGGTGAATCATCAGCACAACTTTGAGTGTCATCATCTTCTTCTGGCTACAGACAAATACAGCCTTGCGTTAATGTCATGATATGAATTGAATTCAACAAATTATGCACCTTGAATCTAGAAAAACATGTCATGAATATCTCTCAAGCTTTGGAAAGGTCAAACCATTAAAAAAAACTGAATACTTTGAAGAAACTGTATTTCTATAGAGGAAGATTATCATAAAAGAGAGTCAACTTAATTCCTGAGTTCAAGAGGATTTTATCATGGTAAGACAGACTTGAAAAATCTGCAGCAGATGCTTTTGCTATTACAAAAAACCAACAAGCTTAGATGAAGAGATTTCTCCTCCCCCACCCGCCCTCCCGCTCTTATTGCAGCTTTAAAGATGAAAGCAGGTGGGTTTTTCCCTTGAGATATTTTCAGTAAAGTACAGTTGGCTTTTGTACAGCATCATTCACCTGAGAATGTCACAGAGCACTCTGGAATAGATCATAAACTGTACATGCAAATACAGGTAAACTATGCAGTTATATAATATGCTGTAACCAGACACCTTTACTTACCTATACTTAACTGTATTAGTACATCCATTCCAAAGAAGCCACATAGATAATTTATGTGGCAAGGCCATGGCAACCATGTATACAATGCCTAATCTGCCTTTTGAGCTTGATCACAATTTGGAGATGAAGCAGGGAGAAACCCAACACCTTCAACTTAAAACCATTTACACTCCATGTTTAACTGCATCAGGCGTAATGTTTCTGAAGTACCAGTTAGGCTAAATAGTGCATACTTTATACCTGAAATATTATACATGGTTTTTCCTTCTTTTTTCTTTGTGTTACATCTTTTCTTTTTATTGTCATCAGTACTGCTTAACCTTAGGTGACTTCTTTTAGTTCAAGCAAAGCAGGTTGCCAAGTTAGTCAAAATGAGGGCCACATCAGTCTTTCAATGGCATGTATTTTTAATTTTCTTTCTTTTTTATCACCAAAGTTAAAATACAAGACAGAAAAAGAAAAAAAAACAGATTAACAAACATATAATACTAACAACAGAGAAAAAAAATCTTGTGTACAAAAAAAAATCTTGTGATTCTAACATTAAACATTAAAAAAAAAAATCCATCGTGGCTGAATGCTGAAAGATACTTCAAAAAATAATATATACATATCGGGTCTACAAATAATTATAATAATTATAAATATCCCCATCCACTCCAGTCTTTAAATGGCATATAAAATAACGGAATAACTGATTTTGAAGGGACCTTCTAATTCAACCCCTGCTCAGGCAGGAAACCTTATGCCATTACAGTTAAATGGTTGTCCCATCTCTTCTTTAAAACCTCCAGTGTAGGAGTACCCATAACTTCTGGAGGCAAGTAATTCCACTGATTAGAGCAGGGATGTCAAACTCACGTCATCACAGCATCATCATGTGATGTATTGCGACTTTTTTCCCCTTCACTAAACTGGGAGTGGGCGTGACCAGTGTGTGATGCATCCAGCCAACAGGCAGCAAGTTTGACAGCTCTGGATTAGACCTTTACCTCAAAACAGAGTGAGACAAGAACCCAAAATGAGCATGGCCATTGACAAAATCTAAAATATGTGAAAAATACAATTAAAGCAAAGTAAAGAGCTTATTTACTTGAGACTTCAACAGATTAAAAAGTATAGGACTTCCGGTTTGCAAGGCTTCGTCGGCGGAAGGAATCCGCGATCGTGCGCGGTTCCTGCTGCGCTCACCACTGGAGTGCCCCCAATCCAGCTGGATTTGGGGGTTATAGTTACCCCATAGAGGTAACTGAAGATAGGGGAGACTCAGCAGGGCTCTGGGGGAATCGCAACCCCCCCTCCTCAGCTGGCTTCACTCCCTTTTCCGAAAGTGGTGGAGCGGCGGTCAGCAATGGCCGCCACAAAGAAGTTTTCATCCGGATAAGGTTTATCTATATCCTACAGCTATTACCCATCCCAAAGGTATCCTTGCCCATCCCACAGGTATCCCTGCCCATCCCACAGCTCTTTTACCCATCCCCACAAGCATGCAAAGGCTTTAAAAACCATTCTAAAAGTTTCCAGCAGGACTTTATTAAAAAAAAGAAATGAAGGCAAGTGTTGGAATTCAAAAATAGACTTTATTAACAAGAAGCTTGTAAGACAAAAATGGAGTCCTCTGCCATTCCTCTTGGTCACTCAGTCTCAGGGGTGAGGTTGCAGGTGCTGTGGAGGGTGGCTGGTGCTGGAGTGCTTGTCACTTCAGCTCTCCAGAAGCAAGAGCAGCAGAAGCCCCAGCCCCAGAGAGCGAAGCCCGTGCCTGCAGAAGCCCCAGCAGAAACCAGAGTGAGGCCAAAGGGGGCGGGATGGTAGCACCTGTCCCTCTTGCAAGGGCTGGCAGCAGCATGACTGAGGCTTGCATGTGCTTCAGCATGGTTGTGGGTTCTGGCTGCAGGAGGCTGGCAGGAAACAAGGCTTGGCAGGAAGGGCTTGCAGGGAGGGCAGGCACCAAGGCTGGCAGCGGAGGCCGGCACCAAGGCTGGCAGGAAGGCTTGCGCAGCAGGCCACCAAGGCTGGCAGGAGGCAGGCACCAGGCTAGCAGGAAGGTGGCACCAAGGCTGTCAGCACAGGCAGGGCACCAAGGCTGGCAGGAAGGCTTGCGAGGCAGGCAGGCACCAAGGCTGGCAGGCAGGCAGGCACCAAGGCTAGCAGGAGCTGCACCAAGGGCCTGGCAGGACAGGCACGGCAACCAAGGCTGGCAGGGAAGGCTGGCAGGGGAGGCACCAAGGCTTGCAGGAAGGCTGGCAGGCAGCACCAAGGGGCTTGGCAGGCAGCATGAACCAAGGCTGGCAGGCAGGGCAGGCACCAAGGCTGGGCAGGCAGGGACTGGCTGCAGCAAGGTTGGCAGGCAGACAGCAAGGCTGGCAGGGAGGCTGGGCAGCAGGCTGGCAGCGGCCAGACATCAAGGCGGTTGGCAGGGAGGCTGGCAGCAAGGCCTGGCAGCAAGGCTCAGGGCAGAATGCAGGCAGACAGGCAAGGCAGTCGTCGATGTGTCTCGGAAGCAGTCTTCCTCTGAAGGTGACCTTGTCTTCCACATCTTGCTCGTGTCCGAATTCTTTCTTTCTTGTAACATGCAGTTTAGGCGTGACTCTCCGCTCATACTTGTTGCCTCCCCGCATGACGCTCTCACTATGACTTCTCTCTTACATCTTATTTTAACCTTTTGTGGCATCTTCTAGGTTCCTCCTCTCGTGTCCTGTGCCACTCCCGCTTTCATCCACTGTGCATCCGCTCTTCTTGTGCGATCCCTGATATTTCTTTCGCGTTCCTGCTCTTTACTCTCCCACTGGTGTTCTCCTCTCACTGCCCTCCATATACCTGGTATTATGCCAATCTCTCCCTCACTCCCTGCTTCTCCATACCGCCTTGTCGTCTATTTCTTCCCTATCATTTTGGCCTGCTTTCCACTTCTGCTCTGCACTCGAACTGTATTGCACTTTTCTTCACTCGTCCCGTGTTTTTTCTCGCTCCTGGTTTTATGCTCAGAGATTTTTTGCCCCTTCTTGTATGCTGTAAATGATTTAAACTTTCTCCGATTGGCATAACCTTTATTCTCTCCTCTCTTTCCCTTTCTTCCCTCAGCCGTCTTAAGTTTGGTGTCGTTTTGCTGATTACAAGCGTGGTTCTTACTTCATTCTCCAGATCTTCCTGTGCTGTTTCTTGTATGTTGATGCAGTAGGCCTATTATAAAAAGTAGGTGAATAATTGTGTGAGCGATTTAAATTTAAAACATGATCTCCTCTCCATGTAAGAAGTCCTTATTTCTTGGTATCTTCTTGCTAATTTGTTAGAGGATCTTCGAGTTTATACAGGTCTGGAATCTCAATCAAAATAAAGAGGTGCAAGATTGCCAATTGCATAAAAGTAATTTCTTAAGAGTTTATGAACACACGTTATACATAATAGAGATCTTAGTCTTTTGTTTATTCCAATGACTAAATCTTCTCACCAATCAAGTCTCACTCAATTTAATCTCTATAGCAAATGGCTCTTATTCAATAAACAACACGTCTGAATATCTATTGTTCATAGGCACTTATTCTTCATTTGTTCATATAATTCTTACATTTTCCGGGTCCTATAATATAATATGTTTCAAGTTATCTTAATAAGTGCTCCATGTTTAGTAATTATAATCTTTCTCATAACACTTGTATATTGCGTAGTAACAGATATGAATGTATGCTAATTCTACCATAAATAGATGTGCTTCCTAATCTAGGGTTTAGATTCCATACAAAGAAATTGCCAACTATTATCATTATTTAGATGTAACATTAATTCTACTTAACTATATTTCTCCACATGCTTGCCAAATTTAAAAACTTGTTTCTGTGAACTAGTATTTATAATGATCATAGACAATATATTATGATTAATTAGTTGGTTTTATGTTCATTGGTTCCTTTCAGTGGAAACTACAGAAAATCTTTATTGATACCACCATTAAGGCGTTGCATATTTTATCAAGTATTTAGTTACCTGACGTGATGCCAAATAGAAGGTATATTTTCCAGATTTCTCCATATAATTTGACTATCAACCGTAAAGAGGAAGGAAGAGTGAGAAAAAAAAAACTTATACCCTTATTTAACTTTTCACATGCTTCTAATACATGTCATATCGTCAAAAATAGGAACAATGTACTTCTAATAAAACATAAAGTTCCAGGATATATATAAAATATTACTTGTACATCACCATTGATAGCCAAACTTTCACTTTA